>WUAM01000334.1:10884325-10898074 GCA_024336885.1 Actenoides hombroni | reverse complement strand
AAGAAGGCAAATATTTATGCTTAAAAATGTTCAGCTACACCCAAAAGAATTTAAATTTTAAAAAAGTCTTCAGACCACCTAGTAGGATTTATAGTTCATGTTATTCACCTTTTCATTATTCTCTGCCAACTGAGTGTTGAAAGTGGATGACATTTCCCAAAATCCTCTATGTTTATCCATTCCCATGCTGAAGCATGCTCCGCAAGCTGAGTGTCAAAAATGTTGAATGTGTCATTGGGATAAAACATTTTTTTTCCTGACTGCTGCTATTTCTGTTAAACATTCCAAGACACTGATCATCCAATTTAAAACTTCTGTGTTGAACTGCTATTCCCTCTTGGGTGTCTGTTAAAGTTAATTTGTCAATGCACAAGAAGCACATGATAAAGATCTTCTAACACAGGTTTGTCAGAATAGACGTGGTGTATGCAGGTTTCTGAAATGGTACATGATATTAGGTCCTAGGCTTGCATGAAAATCTTGTACTCTAATAAATAAATGCTATTAAAAACCAATATTTTCTATGAAAGAGAAAAATGACCCACTTGTAGGAAAAATGAAAGAAGTAAAAACACATGTAGAAATGTTTTACAACCTGCAATAGAAATAATTGGAGAAAAGAAATACATTCTGAAAAGATCAAAAATTAACTAATATTTTTTTTATGAGATTACCATTGTTGATTTACACCTTTTAGTTAGTTCTCCAGAAAAGCACATGTAGTTAATAACGAAACCAACATTACTATTCCTTTTGTTGCTGTTCTTAATCCTGAAGGACTTTTCAGACTGTCAACAAATGATGTCATATGACACGCATGGTGAGCAGCCACTAGTGGGATGGAAAGTGACATCTGTATAGCTGAACAAAATTCAAATGATCTCTCTGACTAACAAGACTGCAAGATGTTGAAGTAGTGATTGACAAACTGTCAGGCACTTCAGACCAGGTTCACAAATGCATGCACATTTTCATTCCTAATTTACATATGCTGTTAATACAATTGTAGGTGTAAATAAGACACGAGAAGAAAGTGTACTAAGATCTGGAAACACCTTATTCACATACATATGAAATTTCTCTTGTCAATTCAGTTGGCTTCTATGCACCCATACCTTGTCTTGGTTTGATAAAACTTTAAGAAAGCCAATCAACCAACCAACCAAAATTCCCAAAACTTTTTATTTGCCTATAAATGTTCAGATTAAGCTAAACGTAAAAGATTTGACCATAAAGAATCGCTGTTTGTTTCTGTTCTGTCTTAGAAGAGATCACCTTGACATAAGGTATCTATTGGGAATTAATGATTAGTTGGTGATAATGCTCTCTAGGTGTTCACCAGGACATCAGCTCCTCCCAGCTCTTCACTAATCTCCGGAATTTACCTTTGGCCTTCATCATTATTGCTTAAACAAATACATCTTGAAAACTTATGAGGTTACTTTTCATTTACCTGCCATCTAAATTCATTCTCCAGAGACACTCTGTCAGCAAAGGAGATATGAGTCAGTGTCCTCTCTGTAAAAGAAAAAAAAGACAAACCTCACTCTACAGTATGTTTTATATAAAGAAAAGGAAGGATGATTATACATTACTTCCTCTGGTTACCTTGCAACAGTGAATTTTCTGGGTGATTTTTTTTTTTATAGAATTTCTATTTTATAAAAAGGAGCAAAAAACTTTTGGGGAGCAGAGGCATAGGGGAACTTTTGTATCTTTTAGGATAACAAGAAGGGAAACATTTTAAAGACTGTTCCCAACTGGGCATGGATTTATAAGTTACACAGAGCACCCTTATTTACTGAAATGCAGAAGTATATGCACGAGAAATTCCCAGTTGCTGACATTTTGTGAGCTTTTAATAGTACCATTAGTCAATATATCAGTATGCAGCATATCATATTGACTAGAGCTGATGTTTATAGTGGAAAGCTATTGACTTATGGGATGAAAAAGTGGATATAATTCAGCTTCAGGCATTATTGCCCACTGGAGGTTACTTTTTCATTTACAGGGACAATAATTTGCCCTGTAAACTGAAAACTCTAGGCTCACTATATATTTTACTATGCACTTTAATAAGACTTTTTTTTGCCCTAAATGTGCTTTACATAGAAGCTGGAACTTCAGCAGTAGTATATTCTATGCTACCATAGCTGATACTAAAAAAAAACCCTCAAACACAAGAAAACCTTAAGTGGCTCACTAAAATTTCTTAATTTTAGAAATGGTCAATAACACAATTAGATATAGATGTAAAGGGATACCTCCTAAATATCTACTGTAGTCTATGACATTGCCAGCAGTCTTTAGGTTGGACTTTAAAACTTAAATTGACTACTACTCGTCTATGGATCCTTAGTATAGGATCAGGATCCTTGGTATAGGATTTATGTCAACTAACTCTGCCTGTACCAAGCAGTCAAACAGGTTGTGAAGAGAGTTTGTGCAGTCCTCACCCTCAAATATTTTCACAGAAGCCCTAAGCAACACTGGTCTGACTCTAGCTTGAACAAGACTTCGGACAAGAGGTCCACTGGAGGTCCCTTTTAACCTGAATTAGGAGAATTCGTATGAACCTGTGAACTCAGTCACTCTAAAAGTTTACACAGGCATGTTTATACAGGCATTTTTTGTCTTCAGAGCAGTGGCACAGAATGTTACAGAAGTTAGGTCACATGAGCAAAAGATAAATGTCTGTTACAAGTGGGAAGAAATATTTTCTGGAGCCATTGTAGGAGGAACCTAGAAGATTAGCCTGGATTAGGTAATTAACAGATGGCTAAAAGTGGTGATAAGGCAAGATGCTTCATCTTGACTACACAGACTTCTGTTTAGTTGAGGGCCCCATTATTATTCAAAGTTGTTTCCTTTTTATGGTGCTCACTCCTCTTTGATCACCACTGATGATTTAGAAGGCTACCACAATACATGTAAATAATTACATAGAGTAAAAGGTACCATATGCACTGACTTTAGAAGTAATGGGCTGGATCCTACAGTTTTAGTGAAAGATCAGCTTGCTAACCACAAGATGCATAAACTCCAGATGACAATAGATCTTGATAAGCTAAAAAAATTTCAGAATTAACTTGTCAATAGCAGAAACAAGTCAATAGCAGAAAAACTGCTATCCACTTCTAATCATAGTAATGGCACAATAGACAATATTCATTATCCACTTGTCACATCTTGGTATGGAAAAAACCAGTAATAGATCAAGGATAATATAACAATAACAGTAACAATAATAGTAAAAACAAGAGCAGCAGCAAAGCAAAAAACATCATGTCCTAAAATTAGTGACATAAATCAATGAGTGTTTTCTTGTGTCAATTCACATTAAGATAGACTGTGTAAGACATAATAACCCAAAGTATCCTAACACAACATGACATCTTGGTTTTACTTCATGAATTATAATTTGAGACTTGGGTTTGTTTTTTTTTTTCACCCATCGGATAGTTACTTACTATAACATAATACTTTCAGGAATTTTCTCCAGGCTTCTTGGTAAGACTTACCCATATGTCCTAGGAGTAAAAGTAGTTCTTTCCTCTTGCCTTTTTCTTTGGTAGCATTCATCCCAGCAGTCATACTGTGCAACAGGACTAAGTAATTTCAATCACAGTTTGACAGCTTAATGCCCACTTCTCAGAAGGAGGAAAGTATTTTGAACTAGAGTGTAAGATGAGAGAGTTTTGAGAGCTTATGTAAATCAAGTTTTCATCTTTGTGGAATTTTGGTGTTGTTTTCCTGCTATACAAGCCATTATTCCACTACCTTTTTGGCCCTTGATTAGTAATGACAGCATTACAGGGTGAGCCAAGACGCTGTTGTGTTAGCCACATAGGATTCCATCACTTAAAGGTAGGTGTTTGTGTTGCAGGAGTCATAGGTGAGCTGACTGTCTGAGATTCCATTATAGTCCAAGCAGATTATGGTCACTATGGATGCCTTACTCTTTTAATAAAGAGTTGCAATTTATCTTTTTTTTTTTCAGCCAAGTGACTTTCTATATTTTTCAGTGCACTGACTGAAATTCAATTGACTGAAATGAGAACCAGCATATCCCTATTACCATATGTAGATTTCTGAATTCTGTAACTGAAGCCCACCCTTACTACTCAACCTTGTTGGTAGACATTTAAATCTGTAATGTCATTTGAGATGCCACAGTGTATCTAAAAGATTTCTGTGGTGTTGGCAGATGTGACACAATCTATAGGTAGGTAAAATCTTTCCATTCCTCTGGAGTGGCAATCAAACAGGACACCCAAGGGCATCACAAATGACACTAGATAATTATGTCTAGGCAATTTTACTTTATTCTTAGTGTCTAATTTATGACAATCATTAAGGATATATCTATACTGAGAAATTAAATGGGACCAGGAACATTTCTGGTCATCGGGGTCAAGCAGAAAAATATATTTGGGTTTATGCTGGTGAATACTGCGAGCTTCCAAAAAGAGTGAGTGCACCTAGAGTAGTTATTGGCAGTGAGTAGTTCTAACTCCTAAAATGCTCCCAGGTGTTGGCAGTGTGTTTAGCTGTTATGAACCAAAACTGGGCCAGAGACAATCCTAATATTACACTAATATGGTCAGACATGCTTGAGAGCTCTTCTGGGTATTATTTCATTTAACAGTCATAGCTAAAGTGCCCAGGAACCCAGCCATGTGTAGGCATTAACAGATAAACATTCCACATTTATACAAGAGAAATGATAAAAATTCACATCTTCCCATCTCCCAACTCCTATCTGCACCCCAGTATATACAAAATAATTGCAGCCCTTTGAGATAACTTACCTCTAGATACATCAAGTTCTACCAGATTTATTTTTCTCTCTTTCTCTTGAAGTAATTGTCATTCAGTCCTGGAGTTGAGGTATTGCAATAGGTTTCTATGGGTTTGGTATTTTATTCATTCCTCTCTCCATCTCTGTTTTTCTCTTTCCATTCAGACACAGAGCATAATAGAATTGCCACTGCCAAAGCCCTCACTCCACTGGAGTGAAAACCATTCATTTGTTGTCTCAATTTTAAGATTCCTGACTCCAAATGCAAGGGTATTCTCCATGGACGTAATGGGACATTTAGCAATTCATTCATTTTCTTCACATGCTACTTATTTAGACACTCAGCAGTTGGCAGCTTTGATGTGAGTGGTGGAAATTATAAAGACATTACATATCATAAAAATATAAATGAAAGAAAACATAGGCCTTGTTTTATATCATACTAAATTGACTAGTATCATACTCAGGATATTTAGTTTTATAAATTATAATCGTTAGAGAAGGTGTTCCCTTGAGTGAAACACTACCTGTCTGTTTCATATATAACACCAGCTCTTCACTTTTTCTCCTATAAAGAAATTGCTGTGCAAGGATTACACACAAAGAAGTAATGTATAAACTCAAATAGTACACATATGAACAGAATAGAGTATGCCTGCATTTGAGATCTTAAACATAATTAAGGTCTCCAAGTGTCAGTGAAGGAAAAGAAATAATATTATATGGAGTGAGTGATAAAGCTCAGCTGGAGAAGAAGAGCTATAATTGTTCAGATATATTTATAGAGAGGAGGAAGAATAAAGGAAAAAAAACCAAGACAATATTTCATGCTGTTGTTCTGTCCTATTTTCTGGCCATTTGTGGTGGATTGAACCCAGACAGCAACTAAGCACACACACAGCTGCTCACTTACTCCTGCCCCTCCCCATAGTGGGACAGGGGAGATAACAGGAAGAGCAAGAGTGAGAAAACTCATGGATTGAGATAAAGACATGTATTACAGTAAGTGAAGAAAAGAGGGGAATAAAACCCAAACACAAGTGATGCAATGGCAATTAATCACCATCTCCCACAAACAGACTGATTCCCTGCCTGTCTCTGAGCAATAGTGACCTCAGAAGACACTTCCTTCTCTGCTTCAATTTTTGACTGCGGAGCATGATATTGCATGGTATTGAATATCTCTTTAGTAAATTCAGGTTAACTGTCCTGCCTGTTTCCCGTCCCAGCTTCCTCCCCACCCCTAGCCTACTTGCTGTAGGAGGACAGGGTGAGAAACAGAAAGTCTTGATGCTATGCAAGCACTGCTCCTCAACAGACAAATCATTAGTAGGTTACCAACACTGTTTTGGTCACAAATCCACAACACAACATCATATAGACTCCTGTGAAGAAAGTTAAATTCCATTCGTGTCAGACTCAGTATACCATTACAAATGAGGAATAACAGATTATAGAGTTATGACAACATAATTCTGTTAGATGCATTTAACAGCTGAATATATTTTTTTTTGACCAAGGCTTTTGACCACTTTCAACTTTACTATTTTGTGAGTGTTCAACACATGCAAAACATTAAAAAGGAACTTCTGTAGATTACTGCTTCTCATCAAACAGTGTAAAAGTTGGAATTCTGAATGACAAGCTTCCTAGGATCCACTGTTAATGAAATTTTCTGTAAAAACCACACCGTTTTTTTTAGATAAAGATTCATTACAGGGAAGTATGTGGCAAATATATAGTTAAAAAAAGATGGCTCTGACTTCAAGAGATTATGTAAATATTGTAAGTTCTTTTATAGATTTTGACTGCCAATGAAGTAAACCACTCATATTAAAATTACTTCTGTCAGAATTCACGTCAATCATAAATACACAAGTTTATGAAGATTTAGATAGATATAGTTGAATGTCTTCTTTTCCTCAAATTTTTGTACTGATGTCAGCTGGAATTTGTTGAAAGGTTTTTGGTTTATGTTTGGCTGGTTTTTATCCTCTGCCATTTCATTATTTTTGAAATCAGGAAATATTATTCTCTCTACAGTTAGGATGAATTGGTAAAATCTATGGATGAACTATATTTGAACAAATCTGGTTTTATATTTATTCTGCTTCTTTTCTCAATGCTGCTTGAATATTTTAGCTTCCCTTGACAACTAAAGTATATATTTACTATTGAAGCCTGAAAATTTTTTGCCGTAATCTTTATCTCTTTCACTTCATATGTATTGTTCTTTTGCAAATGAGTCTTGAACAACTTCAAGAATACTTCTTTTATTAGTCTTTTGGCTTATGTTGCTTATTAATTTTTCTTTTTCCTTACTGATTTTTCTGTTATCCTTTTTCATTCAGTCTAGTTGAGCAACATTTTATTCAAGTTTAGCTTTTGGTTAAGATAGAACTTTTCAGTAGTTTTCCTATGTTGGAAAAGGAAAACATGCAGGCTTTCTGGCTTTGTTCTGTCTGTTCATATTCTGGCTCTGTTCCACCCAGATGTTTTCTCTGCTTAATTTCCTTTGTCCTTCGTCACTGAAAACCTTAGTTACAGACCTACTTTCATCTTTTAATTTAATTTAATAGAATCAACTTTAAATCATCCTATCCAGGGTTAATTTTCATGCCTGGCTTATCTTCTTGACTTACCACTACCAAATCTTGCAGTGGGATCAGAAATCTTTCAACTCTGGCATGTGGCATGTAGGTTGCTAGGACTGATATGCTATCACAGTGAAATTATTATGATGAAAAGGTATGGCCAGTACAATTTTGATTTTCCACGGTGCTAGGAATGTCTCTACAAGTATAAAAAGAATAAGCTGCTCTAACCAGGATTAGTATGGGAGAAGGCTAATTGGTCTTTCACCTTATTTTTGCTGTCATTCCTCGGGGATTAGGTTAAGCCTCAGTGTATGTTTCATCAGGGAATCATGGAGATTATACTTTGTCTCTTTGTCTATCACTCAGACACTTCCTCTAATGTTGACTAGATTTTTATAAGCCTCAAAACTCATCACGCAGTTCCTTTTATTCAAGATAGGTATCTAAATTATGGTACCAAAGGCAGCTGTTAGGGTAATAGAATGCAAGGTGTGAGACAGTAACATGATTGCTAAATCTTTAGTAAGTTTCCTGATTTCCCATCTTTCACCCAAACCAAGTCTCACCTTACCCATGGGAGTTTTGCATCTTTAAATTAAGAAGATGCTAATGAGGTGTCTATGAGTCTGACCTCAGACACATAAAGCATTCTGGGTAGAATTGAGATTGCCTACTATAAGGCAATATAACCCAAAGTCATGACCTGGTCCTTTAAAATAAAGCTCCACTCAATGACAAAAAAGAACTGCTGTAGAAAAATGTTGGTTACTCAGCAAAATTTAAATGAGTCAGAGAGACCAACTCTTTTTCTTTCAGTTCCACCTAGGAACCTTCTCAGATATTGTAAAATTGACTATTATTGTGATATCTGAATGCTTAATTATTCATAGAATCTCCTGTTAGCCTAAAGGCCATGAGAAATCAGTGTATTAATTTAGGATGCGATTCATCTCATACAGCTTTAAAAGACTACAGCATCTGCAACTGTGATAATAGCACTTTCAGTTTCATACAATAAATAGGCATTTTTAGGGAATAATTCCTTGGCCCTACTTAGAAGTTCAGCTTCAGATGTGCTGAGTTATACCTTAGAAATATCAGTTTCTAGTTTTGACTACAAGATGGGTAAGACTAACTGTAGATTCCCACATTTGTTCAGACAATTCTCACCCTTAACCTCCCTGTACAATCAATGGAAATAGGTATATTCAGAGGATGATTCATCCCACTTAAGATCCGTCTCTAAGAAAAATGAAGTACATAAATATGTGAAGGTGTCAGTCTATTAAATATGCAGAAAACTCTTTTTACATAACCATCTTAGACAAAATGCACAATTTTCATAAGATATTAAAATAAGTTAATTTTATTTGAATTTTTAACTACACTTCACGTAAAGATATGACTTCCATGAAGAAATTCCAGGTTTAATTCTAGTACCTATGCTTATACAGAACATTCTATGAACAAACAAAATATATTTCCTTATTTGAAAGTGACAGATGGTAAAGAACATACTATATTTCTTGATCAGTCATTCTACCGATTTCTATCACTTTTGCTAAAAATGGTTATTTCTTAGCAGAATCAGTTTCCCAAGTTTAAATTCCTGAACCACTGGATCTTTTCAAGTTTTTCTTTCTAAGACTAAAGAAACCTCTATTATTACATTTTTATTCCTTCAGTGGATATTTATAGGCCATGTCTAGTTATGCCTTTATCTTCCTTTTGAAAAATTAAATAGAGCATGGAGTACTTCACTGCACAGTGTTTTCAAACCTGTAATAATTCCTATGGAACTTTTCTGATCCCTTTCCAATCTTTTTTGGTATCTTTTCTCAGCTGCAAGTACCAAGACTGGACAGTTTTCCTATAATGGTCATATCAATGCCAAGTACAAACTAATAAAAAGATTCCTTTCTCTTATTTGATATATTTTCATTTATGTATTTAAGGATTATACTGGTCCTCTGCAACATAACATCTCATTGGATCCCATATTGCTGATGAGCTATGACTGATTCTCATTTTCTCCTTCAAGTCTTTTACAAGATCACAGCTTCTCAAGATAGAATTTTCCATCCAGTAAATGTAACTTTGATTTTCTGATCTTGGGGCAGAAATGCAGCTGACTAAGGTCAGTGTAATTCTGCTCTATGCCATTTTCTGCTAGATCAGGATCTGAGCAAGGATTTTATTTCAAGAACTTCTTATATGAACTTGATAAAGTCCTTTGCTTAATTTTACACCAGGAATTAAATCTAACCTTAATGTGGTCCTAAAATCATTCCTCCCGAACATCTAAACTATATGTTCAACTTTTATCTTCAGGAGCCATCCATGATGATCTTGGAAACTGCTTCACTTCTGACTCTGCTGGTCCTATTCTCATAATTCTCCTGGTTCTTCTCTCTCTGAACTGTGCTTGTGACCTTTATATTCACAACAATTGTTGAAAGCAGAGAGCTATTCATCTGTTATGACACATTTTTCTACTCCTAATTTCCTTTCCTCCTATATCCCTTCTCTGCATTCCAATTTGTCTATCTAAAATAAGCTAATAAAAATAATTTTTATAAAAAACCTATTCAGTAATTTTCAGAAATGTACCACTTTACAAATAAGAAGCACAATGTAGCTTTGATTTGTTTGATTGCAAGTTGGTTGGGAAAGCGTAAGCTCTGACTGCAGGACAGGGAAGAGTAGTTTATGTGGCTTCAATCTTTTGGAGACAACCATAGATTCAATTTTATACATCCTTTTAGATTTACATGGTATTTCTCTAAGCTTCAGTTTTTTAATGATGATCTCTTCACAATACGATGGCAAAGGTAAATCAATTAGGAGCTAGTGAGTAAGGATTCACAGTAATTCAAACCAGGAATTATGTCCATGTATCGGGCTTGCCTTGCGCAGCTGCTTTAACAGATTTACAGCTTTTTGAAAATCTTATGCATGCTTCTCCCTCCATTTTGAACAGAGAGCACTTGAAGGAGATACTGTGGCTTCCAGAGATGTGGATGCTAATTCACATCTTATTGGCAGCTACTTAATGTTTTCAGGTGTACTAGGTGAATCTTAATAAAGGATTAATAAAGACAGCATGTTTCTTTCTCCTTTTATTATTGCTCCATTAGACTTTCAGTGCCTCACATTTTTTTCTTCAGCCTCCTCTCAGCCCACGAGCAAGACACAATCACCTAGAACCAAGAACATTGGAACGGTATTTTCCTACCAGCTCATGTAAAAGTATGACTTTCCCTCTTCACAACAATTTTCTCTATTGTCATCCAGAAATCTCAATCTTTCTCTTAACCTGTTACCGATTCTTAGAAAATCCTACTAATTACTCAACAAAGACTTAGTGCCCCTAAAGAATGCTGCTATTTCCTCCTCTTTTCTAGTCCAGTTTAGTGTTGATGTCTCTACCAGCAGATAACTTTCCAAAAAGCCAAGGCTTATTTCCCTGTGATTTCCACTTTTTCTCTTCCTAGCCTTTTTGTTTGGTCCCTTAATGTACCAGACTTTTGGTCTTGGTGGTATCTTTCAGTATTTTCAGCACTGTGAGAACAATATCAATTTGAGATAGGCAGAAGCAGGTACCCGGTCCTCGACTTTAGTCAGAAGTGCTACCCCTTCCAGCAACCACTTTTCCCACTTGTCCCAGAAGTGTCCTTCAACCCTCCAGTCTCATGATCTATGTACTCCTCCTCTTTCCACCATTTTGTTTCAGCAACCATTTTATGGCAGTGAGCCTGACAAGGTAATGACCCACATGTTTTCATACTGTCTTGTGGTTGTTAGCAGGGCTAGGCACTCCTTTCCACTTTCAGATGGTGTTCTGGTCGTGTTTGAAGAGGGAGCTGACAGCCATGGAGCCCTTGGGATGTAATTTCTCACAGGACCCAGTATACCTGAGCCCTGACCCTGCCAGACTGGAGTTGGAGTCCAGGCTGTTGAGCTGGATTCCCAGGTAAAGCTGGATTCAGATGCAGGGAAGCTCACCAGGCAATTCTTACGGTTACACAAAATCCTCCTGTCTTTCCCAGCTGCAAGTGTATGGGTCGTGATCTGCCTGATGACACAGCATGCACACTGGAAAGGGAACAGAAAGTGGCACAAACAATGACCACTTTTCAGGAGCCTGGGAAAGTGCTCTTTAGGGATTTTCCCGCAAAGAACTTGCTTTGTCCCCATCTTGTGTGTGCCATGCAGGGCTGGAGCTGTGGGAAGGATATTTGGTGGGTTTGGAGAGGAAGGGGTCATTGAAGGGATCTGTTTCAGAATAGGTATGGATGTGTGTGAAACTGGCACACAGTAGTGTGTGGGTCAGGAGGTGAGAGAGTCTAGGGAAGGCCATCACAAGGTACTGGAGATGAGAGTGCCTCCCCACACAGCTTGGATCACTGCCTTCATGGCCCATCATCTGTGCTGCACATCATGTCCTGCTCCTGCCCAGATCTCTTTCTGATGCTGATTCCTGCCCACTGCTCCCAGATGACCCCACATTCTGACCCCAAGGAGAGATCCTATCCCTAGCCTTGGTGATTTGGTGTGCCTCTCTGTTTAGCCTTTAACAGATTATGTTTGGAACAAGTAAATAACAGAGTGTCACTGACTTCTGGGGATTTCAGATCTCATCAGAAGCCAATATCTGATCCTGAGCTTCTGTTCAGGCACTGGCATTAGCTTAACTTTATGCCAATCCAGTAGTGCCCAGTGTTAATGTTTATTTGTTCAGTGATCTCACTCAACTTTGTATTACTCATTATAGAGGATATTTACCTCCCCCAGCTTTAGTTATCCAGACTCTATATTTATTTATTTTTAGATTCCTTTATAGAGGTTGAGAATAAACAACAAAAGGGTGATTTGTTCTATTTTAGGTACGTACCTATTTTAGGATGGAATGGATCACCCTGTAGTATTTCAGCATAGAAATATTTTAAATTACCATATTAACCATGGAAATTTAGGTGGTTAAAGGTAAATCTGGACCTACATGGAAGTCTGAGATAGTGTGGTCAAGTGATAGGAATAACATTCTGAAATGCAGTAAACAATGCCTATACAAATTCTTATATAGTAACTATAAACAATGTTGTATTTTTGAAAAAGACTACATAATGCAGGTGGTCTGACCCAGCAGATCACTTCTTGTCACAGTGAAGAAACCTCTGATGTAAGCTCCAAAGGCATCATGACATTTAATGGGAAAATTTTTAACTTTTGCCTGAATATCATGCATCAAATGATGCATCATCACTTTCCCCCACAAAGCTATCTGCATAAGCTTTGTGTGTTATCAAAACTCTGCAGATTGCTGGTCTGCTTTTTGATACTCCCAGTTTCTTAATATGAGGCTTCTATATTGCCCAAAGCTTAACTGCCTGGATCCCATCTTTGGTATACTGTGTAGAATTCAACCACATGGGCTATTTGAATAATGCTGCATTGCTTATTCACTTGCCTCTCACCATGGTTCAGCTCTCATCAGCTTCAAAGAAGCAAGCAGCATGACATGTTTTTTTTGCATTTGCCTAGACTGCAGTGGTCAGGATGAACAGTGAAAAGTCTATGCCAGTTCTTTTCTGGCATTTGGATCTCATTGACTGCCAGACCCTGTAAAAGAAATAATCTCCCAGTTGAAGGCAGTTTGTGGTGGAATATGGTGATGGGGTAATTGTTCAAACAGCTTAATTCATCTTTCAAAGCCAGAGTTTTCCACTGTCAAAGTCACTGATTATCAGCTCAGCCAGTGCAGGAGGCTTTTTCCCCCCTCCAAGCTACAGGACATTGAGTTCCGTAATTGTTTACAGTCAAATGCCTATGCAATAGTTAATTGCCTTCTGTAAGCTGCTTGGCGAGTGGAGCAAGAGGAATGGTTTGATGAGTAGAGCTGGAGTCCAAAACACCACGGAGCTCGCAGCAATAGGATCCCTGCTGATAAGAAACAAGCACAACTGCTTCTGTGTCATTGTTTTTTTGGCTCCATCAGGCAAGTTTGGGGAAAGTTATTGTCTCCTAGCAGGCGGTGTAATGGGCAAGCACAATGTACTAGTCCACCAGCCTTTCATCTCCAAACTCAAGCTCAATTCTGGCACCAGTCACTCTTCAGAATTACTTCAGTACTTCCCCATTTATGCTCATTTCAATGCCACAGTGGCTGGCACAGGCAGATGAGGTTTGCTTCAGGTTGCTGCCGAGGTACCAAAAAGAGTCTTGGAATAACTATATTCAGAATGCCAGGACAGACATGCATGAAGAGCACAGCGTGCGAAGAAACAAGGCCCAGACTAAGACCGAGACCAAGAGCCAACTCTTTGGTATAAAACCCACAAACAACCC
>WUAM01000334.1:10853091-10867626 GCA_024336885.1 Actenoides hombroni | reverse complement strand
ATTATAGTATGTATTTTTCAATCTGCTATTATTTTCAAAGCAAATCTGGCAAGTAAAAGATTTGTGTTCGAAGGCATGAAGTGTTAATATCTATTTGATAATGAAAGTATCTGCAAAGGGAGAATGGCATATATCCTTTTCTCCCAGGTTTATCAACCAAACTGTATCGTTCCTGTAAAATTCAAAGAAAAAATAGTATGTTGGTTGATGACAGGAAGCTGTTGTTCTTGACAGTATCAAGGACAAAATCTTGCTTTATTAAAACCCTGGTTAGACTATCTCATGACTGAAGTATTAAGTCACTGTAATTGGTTTACTTAGGAAGGCATAGTAAATAATAATAAAAAACCAAACAAACAAATAAATGAGAGAAACTGTGCTTTGACAAAGATCTTGATATATGAAATTTTGTGCTAAATAACAGGATTATTTGTCTGTGTTCATTGGATTTTTTCTTTTAGTCTACCTTATAGACTGCTATTACATTGTGTATCTTGGAAGACCACTAAGACTAGCATTTAGACATATAGAAACTGCAGCTTCGACTCCCTGAAAGTCAAATCCAAGATCTTTAGAATCATCAGTTGTAAGCCAACTAATGAAAGCCAAGAATAACCTATGATGATGTACTAAACTGCCAAATTAAAGTCATGTAACATAATTCTTTTAATATGATTCTACAACACGCAGAACGGAAACTCATGTTGTTTCCTAGGCTTCAAACTTAGACGTATGTGCCACTGATAAGCCAAATCTTGTGAATGTCTTAGATTTATTAATAATGTGCAAGAATATGAAGTGTTGAAACCAACAGCTCCTGGATTTCAGTGAGACATTTAATGATAAGATCGTAATGAATATAGGAGTGA
Organism: Actenoides hombroni; assembly: GCA_024336885.1. Taxonomy (NCBI): domain Eukaryota; kingdom Metazoa; phylum Chordata; class Aves; order Coraciiformes; family Alcedinidae; genus Actenoides; species Actenoides hombroni. Next base: position 10,866,757 of record WUAM01000334.1, on the reverse strand, counting down.
GTTAATTATTGTCCAGGTACCAGTGATTTCCCTTAGCAGGCAGAACAGAACATAGGGTGAGGATATATGAAATGTAAATGTAGATGATTTCTGAGAATATCTGGTCAATGTCTGTTCAGTATAGAAGATTAGGGTAAGAAACAGAAGTAGCATGTTAAACACCCAGGTAAGCAAATCCTAACAAACAGGATGGAGGTATGACCAACATCCACTGCTCTCGGCTCACCGATCGATTGATGAACTGTTGCAAGGGACTACTTGAAACCCTGACCAAGTTCAGCTAGAACCAACAGCAGCCAATAAGAAGAGGAAACAAGATTATAATCTTGAGTTTCAGGGAAAAGAGCAAATGTATTGTGGGATATTTAAAAAGGCACATCAAATTGCACAAAATACTGTGAGATGTTTACACAAAAGGCAGAAGGGATCATAGAATCACAGAATCATTAACAGTGGAAACAACCTTCAAGATCATGAAGTCCAACCATCTACTAAACATTACCATAACCACTAAACCATATCCTGAAATGCTACATCTACATGTTTTTTTGAACACCTCCAAGGATGGTGATTCCACCACTTCCCTGGGCAGCCTGTTCTAATGCCTCACCAGTCTCTCTGTAAATAATTTTTTCCTAATATCCAACCTAAACCTCCCCTGGAGCAACTTAAGCCCATTTCCTCTCATCCTATCACTAGTTACTAGCTACTAGTTGCTACAAGTTAGTTACTAGTTACTACTAGTTAGTTAAAAGGTATGAAAAGGGAATTATCAGGGTGGATTAGGGGGAAAACATGGAAAATGGAGATGACAGGGAATAAAAGATGTTATGTAAAGAAGGTACAGATTAGAGTGCTTTGCCTATCCAGTCCCTCTGAGTCATAACCAGTCTGCTCTTCATATTGATGTCTTCTTATCCAGCTCTACTCATACCTGTTTTCCCTAGTGAGAGTTTTTGCTCTTCCGTGTGCGTGTGAGGATAGCGAATTACAAGGTAGAGTAGTTAGAATAGTAAGAATTCTGAGATCCAGCTATCAAAAACAGATCAAGGGTCAGAACGCCAGCTCCTGGAGGCACCACAGGTCTCTCCCACAGAAATGGCAGAGATGTCTGTGTTTGAATGGGCATGGGTGTAAAAATCTGATGGCAAACATTGAACCTGATTACACAGAATCACAGATTTGTCAGAGTTGGAAGGGACATCTAGAGACCATCTAGTCCAACCTCCCTACTAAAGTAGGACTGCCTAGAGCACATTACACAAAGTTGCATCCAGGCAGGTTTCAATCCTCTCCAGAGAAGAACACTCCACAACCTCCCTGGGCAGCCTCTTCTAGGGCCTCATCACCCCACAGTAAAGAATTTTTTCCTCATATTTAGATGAAATTTCTTGTGTTCCAGCTTGTGCCCATTGCCCCTTGTCCTATCACAGGGTACCACTGAAAAGAGTCTGGCTCCATACTCCTTGCATCTATCCTTTAGATATTTACAGACATTGATAGGATCTCCTCTCCGTCTTCTCTTCTCCAGGCTAAATAGTTCCATTTCTCTCAACATTTCCTTATAAGAAGGATGCTCCAGTCCCCTAATCACCTTTGTTACCCTCTGGACTCTCCCCAGTAGTTCTCTGTCTCTCTTGAGTGGGGGAGCCCACAACTGGACACAGTATTCCAGATGTGGCTTCATGAGGGCAGAATAGACGGGGAGTAGAACCTTCTTTGACCTTGGTCATACTCTTCTTAATGCACTCCAGGATACCATTGGCCTTCTTGGACACAATAGCACATTGCTGACTTATAGTTAACATTGTCTACCAGGACTCCCAAGATCTTTCTCTTCAGGGCTGCTTTCCAGCAGGTCTACTCCTAACCTATATCAATACATGGTGGTGTTCCTCCCAAGGTGCAGGACCCTACATTTGTCCTTGTTGATCCTCATTAATTTCCTCCCTGTCCCATGCCCCAGCCTGTCCACATCACACTGGATGGCAGCACAGGCCTCTGGTGTGTCAGTCACACCTCCCAGTTTTGTATCATCAGCAAACTTATTGAGGATATACTCAGTCCCCTCACCTTGGTAATTGATGAATATGTTAAACAATACTGAACCCAGTACTGACCCCTGAGGAACACCACTAGTTACAGGCCTCCAACCTGACCCTGCACCATTATCATGATCCTCTGAGCTCTGTCACTCAACCTGCTCTCAAGATTAGACAGCAAGCACAAACAGGATCAAGCCATTTGTACTATTTGTGTTTTTGTGAATGCTCTTAGTGTATGTGTGGTGCCTGTAAGGATTCTCTCCCTATATTTGTGTTGATTAGTTTGTGTTCGATCACATGCACACTCACTCTTTCTCCTGTCTGAGTATAGAGACTGAGGACAACAGCAGCTTGGCTGTAGCAGGTTGGGAAGGAGTCCCAGCCTCCCATGGGAGTCTTGGTACCCTGCAAATTTGTATTCCTTTTGACTGTCTGCAAATGTATAATGGAGTTAGTCATACAAGGATACACATTCAATATAACAGTGTTATCATTCAGTGGGTCACATTAACCATGACAGAGAATCAGGCAGGTATTCTGCACATATCATAGCTTCTGTTCTGAAGTTCTCCAGATGTTTCTGCTGATGTTTTGCCTTGTGAGTACAGCCTTTAGTTACAGAGCATGGAATAGAATATTTCATTTCCTAGACAGCCATGTGTCACATGGACACAGTTAAAGCTTCATGCAAGGTCTTGCACCTAACCTTCTTGACCAGATGTATCAGAACTACTGAAGAACAGGTCCAATGTAACATATTGCCTGATAAACTTTCTTCCTGATGTTCTCTTCTTTGAAAGTATGAAAACATGGTGAGTGGCTTTCTAAGGTTAGGAAGTAAATTGATTATGAACTGGAGTTTTGTCTACCAACAATTTTTAATATGTAATCTTGTCATGAGTGAACTAAAGTCATTAATAATACAGTAAGCAAAATGTGCTACAGTTAACCTTAAATTATAACTTACAAAGAGCGTTCTTGCAGTTTCTGCTATGATTTATGGGCTCAGTTTATTCTATGCAAATTCATGCACAGTTTCTAATAAGAGGGAGGACGAAAGATAAAAGAGCCCTGAATATTTTATAAGCTTTTTCCACTTACCTTAATTTAGAAATATGAAGCTGAATATGTAAGTAGAGAATAATTACCTATTACTAATCTCCCACATAGTTTATCTATTTCAGCCCTGAACATCCTGAGCAATGCAAAACATAACTGTTTTACTACCTGTACCACTGTAAATATGATAATTAGGTATACTTCAGCACTAGTTTTTGCTGATACATGAGAAGATAGATACTGTAATATAATCAGGCAGTGCTTCGCTATTGTTTTATATCCCTTTTAAAAATAATATACCCGCTGTTCAGTATTTCATTCATTGGACACAGTAAAGTTAACTTTTAAGAGGATGATACCCTAGATAAGTTCCTTGAATGTGCTTTTCCAGATGCAATCCTTAAATTTTAGGAATGGTGTAACAAATTTGAGATTTCCATGGAAATCCATGTGAACAGTTGCAGCAGCTCTCAGTACACTTTGTTCTGTAGCACAAGTACTCAGTTGAGACCCTGACTCATAAAGGCACTTGGGCACCTATATCAAATGTTTGACAACTAGTTCCAACAAAGTAATATGCAAGGTATCTTGCTCTAAAAGAGCAGTATGCAAACCCCCGTCCAGTCTGTTCCTCCTGTTCCTGAGCCTCTAAAATTTCACCAGAACATTGATGAGCCTTGAGGACATGTATCAGATATGCAACTGTCTTCACTTGACTCAGTATCTCTCTGGAGGACTTACATAGTCCCAAATCCTCATGATACCATAACTTTGGAGTTTCATTAAATGACTATACAGCAGAAGGATAAAATCTGTGAGCTTTATTTCATTTCCAGAATTCTGAAGGAAGCTAAAGTTTTCTTTCATTGTTATTGAGTAACTCTAATAGGAACCTAAATATGGGGTGGGGCATGGTGGTGGTCCACTGATGGTATCTGAAGACTCCCCACAAAGTAAAAACATCCTGATGGTTTTATTCAGTGAATAAATACACTTTTGAATTCCCATTTTACCAGAGAACCTAACATAACAGCAAAGATTCTCCTGTCTTATATTTTTTTTCACTTCACCATCAATACTTGGAAGCATATTTGAGTTAATCACCTATATTATGGGTCTTTAAATTACCAAGGAAGGAAGGAAGGAAAGGGAGAGAGAGAAAGAGTCCTGGCTTATCTTAAAGTACAATTTAGCAGCTTTATACTGAACTGTGTCTTTCATCAGTTAGAGAACAAGCCCAAAACATATTTTTGTTATTGCCCCTTCTAGCTATCAAAATAAATTAAGGTAAAAGTCACAAAAGGGAAAGAGACATCCTCCAGTCAGGGGAAAAAAATACAGTTTTCCTGTAAATCACAATCTCATGTCACATTATCACCCCTTTCTCCAAACGATTTGCCACTCATGATTTTCATGCACCTGCATATCTAAAGTATACAGACAACAAGAACTATATCCAGGGTGAATCTTAGGTATTCAGTAGACTTTAGCTTTTTCTAGGATCCCAAAAGACCAATAGTTGTCTTTTCTGTTTGGAGTGTCATGGCCATAGGTAGTCTTGTTTGCCACACTGAGCTCAAGACATCTTTTTTGTGATACTTTCTAGTGTTGATATCCAGCCTAAACCCTGGTAGGATCCTCAAGGTAGATGTTATTTTTGCTACTTTTATCTCTAAATGTGTCTATTTTTAAGCTGGTTACACTCAAAGGCCAATTAGGAACATCCAGATCATAACTAATTGAATTTTATTTGGTGAAATTCAGGAACCCCAATTTGGAACTGCACTTCCTGTGACATATCCAGACCCCAAGATATGTATCATCATCACAAGTGTTTAAGATACCAGACATCTTGATGCATATGTACATCCATCAATGAAGATGCAGTGTCAAATTTTGAGCATACAATCCCTCTTGTTCTTAGTGCATCTGCTCTAGTTATCTCTTGTTTGAGGTGGAAGAATATATTTCAGATTTGAGTCTTGAGTTAAATTTGAGAGGAAAACTAACCTAACAAAATAAAAACTGTAAGATTATTCCATGCTCAGAGTTCACTGGGATTCTTCTAGAAGATTTTTGTTGAGTGACAGCTATAACTGGTTAGTGATCGGCAGCATTTCCCTGTGGCAAATTCATGTTTCACTGGACAGCTTACCAGCTATTGAAATTTTCCACTGATAACAGAAGCCAACCAGTTATCCTAGATATTTTATTTGTGCCTTAACTGAAGGGTAAAAAAAGAGAGAAAAAAAAGCAGGAAAAAAAACCCCTCCAGCTCTTCAGTGGCATGCAAAGGCTATTTCTTTTCCCACTGGGGAACAGCAAAAGTCGATTGGAGTGAAGAAACTCAACTTCCTTGGCTTCATCTGCCTTCTCAGGACTTATGAGAGTGACCCTGCAAGGAATTAGATGCTCTTTTCCCAGCAGACTCTAGTCACATCTGAATAACAATTCCTTCCATCTGACTTTTGGCAGCTAACTGAGCTACCTAAATTACCAACATACTTGCCCTCTGGCTTTTACTATAGTTGATGGAGAGAAATAATCATTTCTAGACATCATATTCTTATGCTCCACTTTTAACTCCTGAAGCAAAAAATGATACTCATTTAGTTTATCATTTTAACCTTAGTTAATAGTATAATTAACAGAATGAGAATCAATATAGAACTTGAAAATAGATTCCTAATTCTTAACTCTTCAATAAGGTGAGTAACTACATTTGTGGAAAATGACCAATGAGTCATCCTAGTTGAAACAGTAGCAACTAAGTGTCGTAAACACTGGCATTCTTCGTGAATTCAGTGAAAGACTTTTTAAACAACAACCTTTACCACATTATGTGCTTTCTGAAGGCTACAAAAGCTTTACATCTTTTATCAGTTGTTTTACCTAGGCCTGTTCCAAAGACAGATGTGTTTTCTATCTGTCCTCCTTCTGCTCAATATTGTTTGCCTACTAACATCCCAGAGTTTTCACCTGTTGTCCAAAATTTCCAGACATGTAAAAATGCTTGAAATAGCTACAGAGGTCCTGAAAGCATCTAACTTCCTATGCTTTCTGGATAACCACAAGCTGAAATTTGTAGCTCTAACTGCAGACTGCTGGGAATACTCACTGAAGTCACTTGTGAACTTCAGCTGAAACGGTTTGTCAGGTCTGGAGTAAGGAAAAAACACTGGGGAAAATGCAGCTACATATATATTCATATGGTGTATAGCTACAAAAAAACCCCAACAAAACAGAGGTTTAGGCTTCCAAGTTTCATCTATGCTATTAGTACTGTCTACTGCCATGGTCTGCTTGACATACTCCTGAGGTCTGTCTGGAAGAGTGATAAGTCTCATGGGTCCAGTACCAGAAAGCATGCTGATCTGATCTGAATGGGCAATTATGAGGCAGTACTCACACTTTGTGGTGTCTGTTCATACAGAGCTAGCTTAAGCAACTCAGGGTATGAGCTTATTGGGCACTTCTTCTTACACAGAAACCTATCTCATTTTCCAAAGATTTTTCACTAATGGGCAAATTCAAAAAGTCTCAGTTTGCATGGAATGCAAACGTATTTGAAATAATTTTATGTACCTATGTATATAAGCATGTTGTCACTGATGACTTATCTGATCTATGTCTTGCTGATGAATGTGTCAGCACTTGCCACTTCTCAGGCTCCATTCCCAGAGATGGTGTTAAAGCAAAAGCTAGTAAATAAGAGTTGAGTAAGCTAGGCAGTAAGAACTTGCTGGAGATTGAAAGGACCACCATTTCTGACTGAAGAGGACCCAGCTTTTTACAGGATCAGACCCATTAGTCAGAGAAAGAGAGGTGGAAGTAGACTTCAACTTGTTTCAATGGTCACCAATAACCAGAGAAAGAACAGGCTTATTAGCCCTCCTTTTATGGTGGAAAACTAATATAAACTGAATTCTTGGATAAGCGGAACACAATGAATGCCTCTGTCCCTCTGCCTTACACACTCTCATACCTTCTTTCTTTTTTCTTTTTTCTTCCTAAGATGTAACTGCTGTGGGAAAAAGAAAGATTGCATTTCTTCAGCAGCATTGTTTATAAGAAGCTGTCTGTATTGATCAGTGGTTAAGGCCAGCAGGAAGAAAATGGTTTACACTTTCCATTTTAAATGTGTGAAGACTAAATAATCTAACAACTACTGCTGGACAGCAGCTCCCTCTCACTAGCATTTCTTTTATTGTCTCTCATATGTGGTTGAGTGCTGTATATCCCCAAAGGAAATTCAGCAACTGGATCTCCAACCTACAATGGGTGGCAGCCCATTCTCTTTTCCACTGCTCCTCTAAGCCTCACAATTACATGTCTGCAATAATAATACAACACAATATATTTTGTTGCCTTAAATATTTGCCTTCTATGAAATGAGGAATAGGATCATAATGTGCATGTGTATAGGAAGCAGGTGTGAATTAGAAATTCCAATTTTTTTTATTTTTATTTATTTCCTCTGCCTGAAGACAAAGGCAGTAATACTTGTTTCATTTTTATTTTAGAACACAATTATTTTTTGATTTAGTTCACTTTTGAGAATTTAAATTAAAAAAAATAATAAAAATCGTTAGATCTCAGTAGTTTTATGATATCCTGATGTGAAAGAACTTCATTTGTTTTTTTTCTGCCAGGGGAAAATCAGTCCACAATGTGTCTTTGACTTTCCTCTAAACTTAGATTTTCAGTTCTGTCTCAGTCTGTAATGTAGAAAGGGGATTTTCTGGCATACTGCTATTGTCATCTAAAGTAAACCATTCACTAATGTCAAAAATAACTACCAATTACTATACATTTAAGAAATGTAAACTTCATTTAACCTGCATATATCTTCTGGAGCACCAAATTTTGCAGAAGAGAGCTTGAGCTTCTCAGCTGAATTTGTGTGCATGAAAAACTAGCATATAACACAGGGAGTTAATCTTTTTGATTTTCCTGCCTTATTCTTATTACAACTCACCCAAAATTTGAACTTTTTGAATGATTGAATGCAACGGGGAGCATTGAACATAAATGTGGCTAAGAAAAGATGTGCTAGCCATAGCAATTCTGAACTCAGACAGAATTCAAAGGCATAATTCATCTATTGATTCTCCATAGGTATTTTTGAGTATTTCAGTGTAAAAGGAACAACAACAACAACAACAACAAAAAGTGGATGCAACAGGCAGGGTTTATATATGGGAATTCTGTGGGAATAAAAACTACATGTATTCTCCAAGGGTTAAAACACCACTTGCCTGTTCCACAGATGCCAAGAGAGGCCTTTTAATTTCCCCAAATACATAAAGAGCATGGGAGGGAGGAAGGAAGGAAGAAACAAAAAAGGAAACTTACGTTAAACAAAGCCACTGCTAGGAGGGAAATGAGAATGCCAAGTAAATGGTGGGTATAGATAGTACCTGCCAACCAGTCAAGCTGTTTGATAGCACTCCTCTGTAGACCTGAGGGGAGAATTGGTAATGCAAGAAAGAAGGGTTAGCAATAACTTCTAGAGCTTTTATGAGGCTTACTATCGATCACAAACCTTTGTTGTCGAGGAAAAAGGTAAAAGAATATCTAGATAAATTGGAATTGACAAAGCTAGGCAACTTAGAGAGAGAAATCTCTTGAGTCGCCTGTAACCAAAGAAGAGATATTGAAAGTGATACAATCAATGTAGCTCAGGAAGACTCTGGGGAAAAATGACTTTACCCATAAAGTAGCCATAGTTGTAGGCATGTGGTTGTTATCAGTTTGTTTTGGATGATGTGCTCACTACGGTTTCCATCCCTTCTACATTTCATGCTCTAATTTCAGGATTTGAGAACAAACGGAGACCGTCTTAATCACTTACACAGTTCTGCAGCTTCTCTCAGTTCTAGGACATCCAGCATCAGGAGAGGGATCTAACTTTTTATAGGACAGACTTAAAACAGAGTAAAGCAAACATTGGGTTGCTTTGTGCTGCCTATTTTTTTGCTCCTCCAGAGGAAAGAAGAGAGATTGAGGATACCTGAACAATATTGATATCTTAAGAAACAGCTCTTAAAAAGAGAATTGAGTCAAAATGAGTAACTTAAAAGCCTCTGAAAGAAAAGCAAGACAAAAAATAAACAGAAACTGGAGTGAAGCAGGCTGTTGAATTCACAGAGCTCAGAGTGCTAGGCTAAGGAAGGAAAACCTGCATTTTCCATCAGCCTTGAGATTTTATACTATATCCCCTAATTGAGGCTAATATCCCTAGTCTATTCTGTGTTCACTGGTGAGAGACACAGTTGTTTGGAGACCAGTTTAGAGCCAGACTTTAAACTAAATCTTTTCTGGATCTCTGATCTCTCTAAATTGACAATTTTCCATTCATTATAAAGGCAGCATAGAAAATCTACCCTGGTAACGTAGCTGGACAAGTCAAGATATTCTAGATATATAGAGGAACTGCACTTCAGCCAGTCTCAGAGACACATTTTAGGAGCATTTCCGCTCTTCATACACGCATAGGCCATATAAAGCAGTAGGAATCTATTACTGGCTAAACTAAAAAAGTAAATTAGCTTAATTTTTCTGAGTTGTTTGAGCTTGTGAGTGTAGACTTAGAGATCTCAAGTGAAACATGATTTCAATAGACGTTACAGTATTTCAGTAGATTTCACAATATATGTACAGTTTATCCCTGAATTGTAATAATAGCCCTTTCCTATGTATCAGCTGTGGTTTTCAACAGCAAATTCAGGTAACATTTAATATTAATTGTGACTTGAAAGTAGTGTAGTGCCCTTTTTAAGCAAGATTTCAGCTTCATTCACGCCAGATAAAGAAGGGTATGCAAACAATCTAAGTTTGGGCAGTCAATAATGGCAATAAAACATATCCAGGCATATTCTGGGCATATATAAAAATGGACAAGAAGAGTGCCCATCCCACCAAGAAATCTTGCAGTCCTGCAACTGTCATATAAATGACTCCATCCACTGACACCTATTACTCCAGGTGAATTGAAACCTTGATTGCAAAAGATCTCCTCTTTCAACTGTTCATGAAAAAAGTGACAAGATAGCCATGGACACATTTATATGTCAGTTCCTGCAAGTCTGGGTCACAAATACATTTTGATGTGGGAAGAAGGGGGCAAGGAAGCAAGTGGGACAAGGGGGCATGTGCAAGTCTTGTGGTTTAGAGTTCCCAGACCCTCTGGGTTTTACACAAAGTACTGAGTGTATACAAGGGAGAATTACTGCCAATGAAGGAACCAATGGGCAAGCTTCAGTTTTTCTCTCTCTCTCTCTCTTATTTTTTTTTTTTTCCCCCTCCTCTGGGGAGGGAGAAGACAACGCTATTTCAAAATTTTTCTTCAGCAATGCTCTGACAGCGAATTCAAGACCACTAACACTTGTAAAAAGGAGTAAGAACATATGCCTCTGAGTCCAGATCTAATAACCATGTGAGGATTCACCCATTTCACCCATGTCAGTCCAAAGGATCAAAGCACAGGGACTGGTATAATTTCAGGAGAATACACAGATCTGCATATAACTTTATGCTGAAAGGTACAAATTTATGGCTTCACTGGAAGAACTGCCATGCCTGAAGTGGCCCTTAGGGCATAAACCCCTGCTGTATCAAGTGATACAGACTCAGCATGTGAATATAAGGACCATAATATTGAAGGTTTTACATATTTAATTTCCTGGCAGAGACCAAGCTGCAGTGATTTAAGCACTTGTTTGCCTTATCCAGGGCCATTTGCCTATGCTGCTTTTAGCACCAACGATGATATACTAAAACCTTTTGTTTGTGGGGGTACAAAATAAGAACTTATCTCCTAATAACAGCAGTTTTACTCTGTTTATGTTAGTGCTGCAGTGCATGAGGACTGGCATGTCTCTGCTGATTTAAATTCTCCTGAATACAAGCCTTCCAGAGCTGTAAATAGAGAGAGGTTAAGGCCAGATCTTCCAGCTCAGATGAAGTTGCTTCATCATTTATTATTGTGCAGTTACAATCAAATTACTAGTGTTCTCAACATTGCTGGGGCTACTGCATGATGCAAGCCACATGAGCGAGATAGTGAGAAACAAAGAAGAAAAAATAATAGTAATGTAGAGAAGAATAGAGCTCTTAGCATTTGCATTCACAATCATATGGGAAATAAAGCCCAGAATGGTGCAGCAAAAGTGTGCTTATATTTTTCTCTTTCCTCTTGTTCATGCATGATTTGAAAATCCTTTGCATGGGAGAAGAGAAAAAATAAAGTTAAACATTCTCAGGAATGTCAAAGTGCAGCTTTTTTCCCTTAAGCATATAAAATATTAAGAAAGCTCAGCAAAAGCCAATGGGGAAGCTGCTTAGATAAGAAGATGAAAAATTAATTTTAATGCACAGAGGACTAAGTAATATACTTATTTCACAACCTCAATCAATTTTAATATTTTAGTATTTAAAAGTAGTGTCTCTCTAATAATATTTTAAAATATGCTTGTGTTTCTTTTTACTAAGTTGCTTCATTTCTCCCTTTGCCTCTTTCTCTCATTCTTTCTTTCCAGTACATGTAAAAGACTGCCTTAGATGCATTTTTGCCCTGGTACCTATCAGTATAGGGTGATTAATGAATTCCTCTCTTTCATGGTGTGGTATTTCTTCTCTACTTCACTCACACTGAGAATATAGCATTCTGGCAAATAAATTGAGGCCAAATTCAGTGCACTGAAAACACTCATCTTCAACAACATCCTAGCTAAGTTGCAGTGGAAGATTGCATAGACATTCAGAGCACTTCTCAATTAATTACTTTGAAAAAGTAACCTATTGGAGCCAAGGTTTCAGTGCAGTCCGTAAAAACACAGCCAGGAACTCAACTAAAGATGAATGTGTTTAGGCCAAGCACCTCCATGACTTTGTTACTGTATTAACATTGCTGTCTGAATTCTGTAGTTTAAACCTATCTGATGTATATCTGTATGGATGAGTTGTCCCATTAAAATACAGGATAGACACATTTGGAGAGGAAATCCTTATCTTTCAATTAAAACAAAAACAAAAGAAAAAAAAAGAATGTGGAGGAAAAAAAGAAATTAAAAAAATCTTGATTTACACATTGGTAATCATGTCCAGAAATTGCCCTAAGAGAAAGGGAAAAATGCTTTAAAAACAAATTTATAAACTACAAGTTCTGTGCTGATTTACAAGTGGATTCCTAAAATCAAGGAATCTTCTTTTACTTCTAACACTGCTTCTATTGGATGCTTGGGCAAATGTGCTTATTATAGTCATTAACTACTCAGCTATCAGTGAAAGTGGTTACATTGTCTGCCTTATACTTCCATTTAGGCATTTATCACATACGTGCCTCATTTTGAAAGTGTATGGGTTAAGATTAAAGGGAAGACAGGGGAAGGTGATGTTACAGTAGGGGTCTGCTACAGACCACCTGACCAGCAGAGCCAAGGAGATGAAGCCCTCCATAGACAGATAGAAGTGGCTCACGTACACAGGCCCTGATCCTCATAGGGGATTTCAACCACCCTGACATCTGCTGGTGGGACAACACAGCAAGGCACCAGCAATACAGGATGTTCCGGGAATGCATAGACGACAACTTCCTCCTCCAAATGATAGAAGAACCAACAAGAAAAGGTGCTATGCTAGACCTTGTTCTCACCAACAGAGAAGGGCTGATGACCAGTGTGAGGCTCAGGGATAACCTTGGCTGCAGTGACCACATAGTGCTAGAATGTGAGATTCTCAGGGCAACTAGGAGGATGTATTCCAAGCTTACAACCCTGGACTTTAGGCATGCAGATTTTGATTGCTTCAAGGATCTGCTGGACAAAATATTGTGGGACAAAACCCTAAAGGGAAAGTATTCAATGATCGCCTTCTCCGTGTCCAGAAGAAAAGTATACTGACAAAGAGGAAGACAGGAAAGAATGCTAGGAGACCTGCCTGGATGAACAAGGAGCTCCTGGACACACTGTCATACCAAAAGAAACTTTACAAGAAGTGGAAGAAAGGACAGTTAGAATGGGGGATGTATAAGGAAGCTGTCAGAGCAGCTAGAGACCTGGTTAGAAAAGCTAAAGCTCAGTTAGAATTAAATCTAGCCAGGGAGATCAAGGGGAACAGTAAAAGTTTCTATAGGTCTATTAATGGTAAAAAGAAGACTAGGGAAGGTGTGGGCCCCCTCAGAAAGGAAACAGGAGAACAGGTGACAAGTGATATGGAGAAGACTGAGGTTCTCAATGACTTCTTTTCCTCAGTTTTCACTGACAAGGGCTCCAGCCACACTCCCAGAGTCACAGAAGATAATGGCAGGGGTTGGAAGATAGAACTGCCCATTGTAAGTCATGATCAGGTTTGTGACCATTTGATGAACCTGAAAGTGTACAAGTCCATGGGACCTGATGTGATATACCCACAGGTACTGAGGGAACTGGCGGATGAGGTTGCTAAACCACTCTCTATTATATTCCAAAAATCATGGCAGTCCGGTGAAGTCCACACTGAATGGAAAAGGGAAAACATAACCCCCATTTTCAAAAAGGGATAGAAGCCTGAACCAGGGAACT
>WUAM01000334.1:10817151-10836035 GCA_024336885.1 Actenoides hombroni | reverse complement strand
GATCAACAAGACAGTATCTAAAAATGTTGCTTCACAGTTTTGAGTACTTGGAGATAATTGTGTGTACATTTTATAGTAGTTAAGCATATGGGAAAATATTTAAAGAAAATGGGCTGCCCAATTACATTTGCCTGCAAAAGGATTTGGATCACTACACTTCTGTAGGTTTCTTCAGACTTCTGAGTTCTCAATAAAGATCTATGAACATGTCAAACTGCTGAATAAGTGTTTGCATCTTTAAACCCAAACCACTTGAGCAACCATTTGCAATGTTTTTCCTACAAGAATGCTCCTGCACCAGACCTAGGAATTAGCTGTATCTTACTCTCTATTCTTCCGGAGAGCCACCAGCATTGCAGCTTATGCGTTTCTTACAGTTTACTGAAATAATTTCTAGTTCTATTGATAAAGGACTATTCTTTTATTCTTGAACAGATGGTATGAGCCCCTTTTGATGACCAGGTTACATTGACTATTTTATACAGAAGTACACATTCAGGGGATAATCATTAAGATGACTGTTGATAAAAGCATGTTTTCATGTCTAAGTTGGTAAGAAGGCTCAAAATATATTTTTTATTCTTTTGACTTGCACGTTGTGTTTCTGCTGCTATTTATTTCTTTCATACTCCACCCTTTCTATCCTCAAAACCACCAAAGATCCCTGGCACCCATTGCCTATATATAAAGATATTTCATGGATGGATAAAGGCCAAGATCAGGTTATTTCGTTAGGACAGCAAAACATCTTCTGACATACCTTTAAAAAATCAAGACATCAAGGCAAGAGGGGACCTTTCATTCTGTTAGAAGCCAAAATATATTTATTGTCCAGATGTAATTTCAGTTTTACTGCTGAGATCACAGGTCATTGGTTAGCAGATGCTGGGCAGGGGATCTAGCCGGTCAGCTAATAGCCTCCCCACTGCTGAAATTAACTAACAGTCAAAAGGTTTAATAACCAAAGGTCACAATAGGCTGCTTGAAGAGTCAGTAGGAATCCAGCTGATAAATTATCTTCTTCTGTTCTGGGGGAAATGTTGCCTCACCTCCCTCCGTGATACAAAATGAGAATTAGAAAAGTAAACTCATACTCTAGGCCAGAAAGTTGTTTTTCACAGCTTGCTAAAGTCTTCCAAGGAGTGCACTTCCTGTTCTGAACTCTTGCCTGTGATACTGCTGTTTTTTCTGATCAATCAAAACTGATCAAATTTGTAAGTGAAGCAAAAGCACTGATTAATGTATTAGAAGTGCGTGGAGATTTTGAGGTAAAAGGATTTGAGAATATCAAACAAAAGGTATCATACAAGCTTGCTGAATCCTTCTAATAGTTTTATGTTCTCATTTCAGTTATTTTCCCAATCTATCATGACAGGCTTAACAAAATCTATCAGAATTAGGATCAGAGTCCTCAAAAATATTATGATATAAGAATTTACCATCAAATTATACAAACCCATCAGTCTTGAGTCTAATTGCTAGAGGCACATAGAAGTATATTTTGTCACCTCCTCAGTTAGGTTCATCATTCCCATCTAAAGTGCCAAGAAAATTACAGTCTGCAGCCTTGATAAGTCGCTAATGTTTTCAGTAAAAAATGACCGTTAGTGAACAATAAATGTTTCATGCTTATTAAAATTACTTGTGTGTTTGGGTTTGGTTTTTTTTATTTTTCACTTTTCTCTGAAGTAGGCAGAAGCTTATTTTGCACATCCTTAAACATGGCCTTGCAAAGCATTGACATCTGGAACAAGTATTGCCATTATAAGCAATTTTGGGCAACATGGAGAAAGAGAAAACTTTTTGCTACTTTCCCTTTATTAACATTTCAAGCCATTTCAAGCTCTCCTGTCATTCATATCATGGAGCTTTTGTTCATGCTTTATAGAAAAGATCTGAAGTACAAGAGGATTAAGGCCATGATGTTAGTAGTAAATAGTGGAGAGATGTACTTTACCTTAGTGCTGACCCTAGACTTGAGCTTGATCTGCAAAGTAGCTCACATACTCCTAACAAGGGCAAGAGTTTGCATCCAGATGCTCAGTATCTGGATTGATTCTTGTGCCTGTGATTTACTATCTGGCTGACCTCCTAACTCATTCTGGATATTAATCAAGTCATCCTCAGTGTGAAAAACTGATGAGTATGGTCTGGAGGGTAAGCCTGACTACCAAGAAAGCATAAAAGCAGAGCTACAGTCTGAGCATGCGAACATGATTAAGTAACAGCAGTAGGCTTGAATAGCCAACTTTTAATGATGGCCCAAATTCAGTCACTGAGATTTGATTTTAAAGAACAAAACCTTCCCTGCTTGGAGAAATTTCATTCATAGCCTGTAGGATCACAGCTTATTTTGTACTTTTCAACATTTTCTCATAACCCTGTGCTGCACTCAGACTAAAATAATCATCTCCTTTTCATTTCATATTCATGCCCTGGTTCAAGGACTCTGAGGGAAATGAAATAACACGCAAACCTAAGGACCAATGTTGCAAACACATGTGTAAAGGAGAGAATGACCATCACTGCAAACAAGTATGAAACATTGCAGTAAACAGACAAGCCCATAGCAAAACATAGAGTGAACTTTACACACTCATGTGAGCATGCAGGAGAAGATTTATGCAGAGAGCATTGAACTAGAAAAGATATTAAAACCAGCCACAGGACAGGGCTTGTAACACTGTAGCAAAGTACTGTCAAAATTCTAAAGTTTTCAAAGTGGCAAGAAAACTGAGCCAGTTCAAAAAGAGAGTGAAAGTCAGTGATCCTTATGAACTGCAGCCCACAGTGGAAAAGAAGTCCTTTTTCTTACGTTTTAGGTGATATGCATGGATTCATCTTTTTAATCCAAGGGATCCATGGCACTGAAATTCACCTGACACATACATGTTAGAAGAAATATGGCAATTTGCTGTGAATGAAGGCTGGTAGAGAAGAAAGAGAAGGGAAGTAAAATAAATAATTAGAAAGCTATGTTTCTGATAAACCAGTGTGGATTACTAGGTGGGACTCATTTTTCCAAACATAGATGAACTGATCAATAAATGCTTCTAGGAGTGATTGGTTCACTTAAAGATATATATCAAAGCTAGATTAATATGAATCAATCTCTGGGAATGTCTGTTTCTCTCTATTCTGGACTCTCATGAAGGAAGTCTTAGGTAATGAGATCAGACTTAAGCTTCTAAATTTGAGACAACTGAAGTTAGGGGAGATGAATCACATCCTTACCTATTTGTGATAAACTAATCCTCAAATAACCTAGCTCAAAGGGACACACACACCCCATTCAGGTAATAGCACAGTCAAGATTATGAGGGTTACTCTATCAAAAAGAGAAAAACATGGAGCAGTTTTTTTACTTGACAGAGTATCTATTATGTATGTTGATTTGATAAGCCTAAATCCCACAGAAAGCATTGGTGCTTAGGTTGCAATTGACCAAAGTTACTTGTTGAAAATATCCTGTGATTTTTCATAAGATTTGGATGGTGTGGCCTCAGTTTCCCATTTAAGCAACAGCTTCACATACTGAGATGCCATGAAATACTTCAGAAATTGGAAATATGTAGAATTCTCAGGCAGTTATAGAGCTATTCCACATTCAAAGACTTTCTCTGCACTTGCACAGCAATTTTGGTGTGGGCTCTTGAGATGAGCGTTACATTAGCGTCCCTTTAAAACTGTTCTGTTTCCTAGTCAGCAGTTGTTTTCTTTTAGTCCCAGACTTCCCTTGGCCAATTACATTAATGTGTGTTTGTCAATACTGAATTTCATTTGCTGCATAATAGCTCAGAGCCCAGCAAATCTTGTTGAATTTTCCTTGCCTCTTAAGCCTGAGTTCTTGCGTCTCCCCAGCTTTGTGTTGTCAGCAAAACTTAACACATTTACAATCGGTCTCTTGATCTAGGGCAATTACAGAGAGAAGCAATAGCAGGTGCAGGAAGCTTAACAAGAGACGGATGTTGTACTATCATTGTGGTCTCCAATCCTGTGTTAGTATCAAGGTTGTCAAATTGGTTCAAATTAAATTGACATGGTGGTAGAGTAGGTATCACAGTTGTTATAAATCTGATACTTTCTTGGCTCTAATGCCTTGAGAGGAGTCAAGGAGAGGGAGACAAGCATGTGCAGAGACAGCAGAAGGCAGCAAGTGTGAATGAGGGGGAAAAAAAAGAGACAATAAGAAAAGGCTTTAACAGGCTACCTACTACACCTATGGATTGTCATAAGAAGATAATTGATGAAGACATGCACAGTTCAGAACACAGGAAATGCATACATCATTATTCAGTAATGTTTGCTATTCCCAAGGCAGAGAATGAACAGGCTGGAGTTTATAAAGGATGAAAATTTCTGTGTCTTGATGCCACATCACCCAGCTTTTTCCCATCAGGTCATGCCCTGGAATGCAGACCACTGAACTGAGAGCATCTGGAGCACTTTCCTGGAAAGAGGGAGCTTCTAGATGAAGAAGAACTATTATCAAGGTCTCTTTTATCTTGAGTGATTCCTCTGGGTCATTATGCTGCTATAAAGCCGGCATTCTTTAAATGTAATTGAACACTTTGAGAGATTTCATTCTTTTAGCATTCAATAGACTCTACAAGAGTAGTACTTTTAACACATCAAACTCTTTAAATGACTTATGGAAGGGATGTTCCTTGTATGAAGTAGGAAAAAGGTAAAGAGCCTGTCAGGCTGGTATGTTTCTGGGCACATATAGCACGAGAACTTTGATCTCTCAGATGAGCCTACCGAAGTGTAGACTGTTCATCAACAAATCCAATCTCAGGAAGATTTCATCTTGCTTGCTTTTTTATTGAAGACTGGAAAACCATTCTGTGTGTCTATGAGGGTGAGGAAGGTTTCCAAAGTCTTTCTAATATTGTTTTCTTTAAAATGAATGATTTTTAATTTATTTTTTTTAAATAAGCATTAGGAATCAGAAAATTCTAAATTTTTTTACTTCATTCCAAAACCAAAAAGACACCACAGAAAATGCTTCTCTAAACTACTGAAGAACAAAGATTTTGAACAAATAAAAGCAATAACAAAAAAGTAAAGAAGACTAAGTTAGATAAAGGAGTGTAGAGTTGATGGAAAACACGGTGCTTTACATAAAGCAAATACTCAGCTGAAATGTATACTGTGGAAATATTCGGCTGGCTTGTGTGATTCTCCCAGGGAATGTGGGGATATTCTCAAGCAGATGTTTCATTGTTCAGACATTTAAAACTAGATTAGTAAAAGCAGTAAGAAAGCAACTGCAGTGAATAATCATTCAAAAAATGGATGAGATTGCCATTGGAACAGATGAACTGATTCAATGTGCCTTATTAAACATTAGATTGCTATGATGCTAACATACCCTATAATTCTTTGTAACTTGTTTTTGTGTTCTTAAGACACTGCTGAATGGAATCAGTGGTAGGAATGGATTTAATTCAGATCTATCAGTAAATGATATATTTTGGGTATTTAACTAAGATTTATTAAACCAATACTACCGTAAATTCACTATCCAGATTATGACATAGTTCACTAGTGTCAATCACCTTTATACTGAATGTTTTATAAAATACATAAAGTGCAATGGAGGAGTTATTTCACTTGTCCCCTTGACATTGTCTTCCTCCATGTAATATACCTGTACAACATCCACCTAAGCATATCTCATGTCTTTTCATGCCCCCATGCCATCTCTAGGCTTCTAGAAGACATCATAAACTTTCCCTCCTGAAAAATAAACATATACCAGGTACCATCAAATGGAAGTAACTCATAACATGGCAGCATAAAAGATTCTTTCTAGTCAGGGAACAGTGCTGTGTGTGCTTATATGGGTGTGTGGACTGTGTACAGTGGTATGGGAAAGCTGAAGACTAAGGAGAAGAAATGAGACTGCACTTGAAAATTAAAATTACTACCCTACCAAATGCAAAACAGAAAGAGAACAGAATTTTAAATAGCTTGGTAGATAACATCAGCTCATTAGCAGTTCTATTACAGCTTACACTGGTTTGTTTTCTCTGAGCGCAAAAAAAAAAAAAAGTGATATGTTTGTGTCTATGTGTCTGTTTGTGTATGGAAGGAAGTAAATTAGACATAGCACAAGTTATTTTAGGACAGTCTGAAAATTTAAATGCACCCTTCAAGATAACTCAAGGTGGGAGGAGGGAAGATTGCTGAAGCTGACTTACCACAATGAGGATCTATCCAGGGCAGACCCATGCCTTGTGTAAGACTTTACTGCCTCAAACTGACCATAATTTCTTCCCATTTTAAAACCATGGTGTTCAAATTCAAGAACACTTTCAGCCAAAGGGAAGTCAGGCCTTGATCCTGTGCCACAGCAATCAAGGTCAAGAAGGCAAAGCAAAGCAGGACAAAGGATATAATATAGAATCTATTTTTTTTTCATTAGTAAACAAGAAAACACTAACATGTTTGGGTTTAATTTTTTTATTCCCTTAGAAGCAATGAAGTAGCAACAAGGAAAATTAAAGATGTTACAGTACCAAAAAGAAAAAAATCCCTTCTTGCTTTAAGAGTAAAACTTTCATTTTTGCTAATAGATGCTATCATGAAAGGTCCAAGAACTCTGTTTGCGTAAAAGCTTATTGCTATTGTCTCTGTGATAACAAGTCAATATGTATCAGCTTAATAAAATGAAGACCAAACAACAGCTGCATGCAAATATTACAGCAAGATCACTGGGACACAGAGAATTGATTGTGGACGACAGAAATGTGAACTGTGAAATATTTCAGTTCAACAGATTGAAAGGTCTAATGGGATACCCGAAGGAAGAAGCAATGCAGTTTCAGTGATAGGCTCAAACAAGATGAAATTCAGAAAATCACGTGCAACTTTTACTTCTTTATTTGTTTTCAGTTCATGAGGATTACAGACTTTAAGAAATATTTTTTCACAGGCTGTTCCCATTTTGAATATTGCAAATTTGCATAACTGTATGTTACAATGATCACACATGGATTGATACATCTCAGAATAGAACAACTAATTTTGCAGTGAGATCACCTTGCCTTCAGTTTGGTTTGTAAATTCAATATTTCCTTTGGTTTGGGAAAAAATGATAAAGACATGGTCCATTTACTAGGTATATCCAATTTTTCAAAAGGTATCTTGGTACCTAGTTCATTTTGAGTTAACAGAACATGAAGCTAAATTCCGTTTTTTGACTGTGCTTCATGAAAGCAACCTCCACTGAAGGTGAGAAAGTCAGAGAATGTAACATTTTTGATATAGATGCTTTAAGTGGGCTGAATATGTTCCTGAATCCTTCTACCACCAATGTGGTCTCAGCTACTAGATGCTTACTACTTGATATAAACACTAGAAAAGTTTCTATAGTCAGACTAATGCCCTTAATTACCTTTGAAGGTTTATTTTCTAGTATTTAATCACTGGTGTAAAGGCTAGTAGGAAATAAAACACTCTGTCCGCTTCACACCAGGAACCAGATAGATTTTCACCTCATGGGTCCTAAGACACCAGCACAGATATGGGTGAGTGGATTTAACTGTCTCCTGACTAGAATACAAGTGAACCCTCAGAAAATGTAAAATCAGAAAACTGCACTAGGTTTGGTGGAATGACACCATTCAAAATTGCTGTAAAAGTATTACTTAATAGGTGTTTTCCTGATAGAAGGAACTATTGGCGCATTGTATAATTTCCTTTCCTGTTTCTAAGAAGAATTAGGGACGTTGGAGAAAAATAAGCATTAGAAGACTTAAACTAGTGTAGGTGGTGAGATGCATTAGGGTAGGTGCATTCTTTTTGGTTTGAAATACCCCCTAACCAAACCAGAGCAGCTGTAATTCATGCCACTGAAAGAAGGAGGAGCTTGAGATGATGGTCTCAGTGTCAAAGTTAAAGGACACATCATTTGATCTGCAACACATTGCTGTACTTTTTGGATGATATAAGATGCTGCGAGTTCACAGGGAAGACTGGGTATGTTGACAGAAGAAAAACAAAACAAAAAAGAGAAAGAAAAACAAAACAGAAAAGAAACAATAGAAATAAAAAGAAGAAAAATAAAGTCTTGAAAAGATACAAAGGAAAATGAAGGAAGAAAAGAGAAAAAAACCCAAACCACACACACACACAAAAGCAACCACAGAAAAATGTAAAAGTAAAAAGTGAGAAAAAGAAAAAAGGAAAAAGGAGGCAGTGACTAAGCACCTGAGAAGGACTTCTTGCTCAGGAACTCCATGACTCCTTGAGCTTAAAGTGTTTGGAAGCCAGAGAAATATTGGAAAAAATTATTGTGCTTACTTGCATAGTTTTCCACAGAGAAGACCATAGTGTCAAGTACACCACAGTGAAGACCATAGTCATCTGTTTATAGATTATGGTGGTTTGAAGATTCTCAACAAAATGAAAATTAGTTATTACAAAGTGCATTTCCTTCAGTGCTATCCAATAACAAGAAATTTATATAGGTCTAGATAACCTCAAAGTAAAAAATCCTTATTTTCTTTATGAATTACAAGGACAATTATGTATAGGTCAGATTCAGGTCAGGTTAAGTATTTTACTGTTAGTCATCACTGAAATGTTGCTAAAACAAGGAATATTTCTAGCATTCACAGCAACTATATGTAAGTATCTGATTTAGGTCTCAGTTCCAGTAGAATCAATACAAAACATTTCCCCATCTGGGGTTTATTTCTTCAGAACTGCCCAGTGTCCAGTGGTGGTGAAAGACAAGTACCAGGGAGTATATCAGGAGGCAGAAAAAACTAAGCAAACAAACACTGGGAAGCAGTCATATCACTACTCTGACTTCACTTCACATATAAGTGAAGTCTACTATTCTGTAATTTACCACTATCTGTTTTACATAGTATAAACACCACAACTCTCTTCCTTGATCAGTGTAGTAGAAGATGCACAAAGAACAGATCAAACAAAAAGCAAACTTAAGATGGCAGGTAGAAGTTAAACCCCCATAGAAGACTGGAGGCATTTGGAGATACAAATAAAAAACCCAAAGAACAAAATCACAATTGTTACACTTCTGCTTGATAGAAGCTATTTGAAAAATCTTGCAATCAAAGGCAGATCTATATCTGAATGAACATAATGGCAGAAGAAAAGAAGACAATGTGGATAAAGGTACCAGGATATTGTCTTCTCTTATATGTGTAAATAACTCTCTCTTTCCCAATATCAGTTACAGAAACAGCCCTGGTATGTCCCACAATTAGATATAACTCTATGATTTCTGGTGCCAAGGTGTTTTCTGCCAAGGTATTTTCACTTCAAGGAATTGCTTCGAGTTAGTAAGAAAATACTCATTGTTTCTCAGCAAAAGTACTATATTTATAAATATATAATTTCTGCTTTATAAAAATAAGATGTATAGAGTACCTTGTAAAAAAGTTTTAAAATCCAGCAAAATTGAGGCAGAGGGATGGAAAACAGAAGCTGGGCTTTATGGAAGCTGAAATAGGGCTCTGGAGGTAGAGGTAATCAAAGACAAGGAAGTGATGATGGGCAAAAGAATCTGGGGTAAATCTCATTTGTATTGCTCATATACACATACATTCTGCTTTGTTGCTGAAACACTGGTATTGATTTGATTTTTGCCCAGAGAAAAAGGGATAGTCATAGAAATATGGATGGGTACTTTGCATGAATTGCATTACACACATTCTTACATTTCATTTCTGCAGAAACATGACATTGAATGGACCCCTGAGGGTCCAGTAATTCTAGTTTTGTGGTCCTCTGAACACTCTACAATCCCCTTCATAAGTTAAATTCCATACCATTCCAGTGAATTATTTTCTCATAGAATTATTTGAAATTTTTTATTTAAAATCAACATCTAGTTCCATCCAATTTTTAAAACTGATGAAAGAAATCTTACTCAGAGGTAGTTAGAGAAGCCTGTTTGATTCTGTTGTTCGTCATGGACTCATGCCATCCAGAGTTCTGATTCTTGGTGTCAGAGAGGATCTTTTTTTTTCCTCTCCAGATGGTGTACAACAGCAAATTTAGACCCCTTGATCCAGTGGTTTTGAAGAGCCAATAGTGATACTGTTAGTAAAAACTCTATCTTAAAACACTGTCCAGGTGTTATTTTTCCATCAAATACTTGTAATTGGCAGTAACCCCCAAACATGAATTTTTCCATGTTTCCCTTCCTCCATTCTATGTTTGTGAATCTGTATGCATGTAACCACCCTTGAACATATTTTTACCATGCAGAAATACTGCTTTAAATTTCATCAAAAATCCATTCTTCCTGACTGAGTATTAACTGAAATATTGTCTGTATTTTTTCACAGTTGGTTTAATTCTGTAGTATAAAACTGGCAATAAAATAGTTCAACTCACCAGCTTTGAACCGGGGTAATTGAGAGGAGAAACTGGTGAAATGGAATTACACCAATTTTACATCAGGATAGCTGAGTTTAATCTCCTGATTAAGATTTGAAGTTGATAGCATACAGATGACTCTTGTACTAGCAATGAAAATATTAGTTTAATATTTCTGCAGTGTCAAGATGCAGGTAGACATAGATACTCTCTACGTTCCCAGAATTATTTTTAAAAAGACAAATCACATCAAAAAGTCTGGAGATGTTCTCTCCAGACTTCAGAGACTGTAGCCATGTTTGTCAGTGCTTACACACACGCACAACCTGTGACCCGAATACTTATGAACATCAGGGCAGCTAAAATAAATCAGACTAGAGGTCTGCCCAGCTCAGGCTTCTGTCTGTGACAGAAGTGTAAAGCAAATGTCTCATGGAGGGCAAAAGATCAGGACAAGTTGATGAAGTAAAAGAAAGTGTCTTTATGTCTTTTCTGAGCTCCTTACCACTTGGGGCTCAAGAAGATTCCTGAACTGGGGCAGTGTCTCAGTATTCAGTGTTCAGAGAAGGATTTTTCTGCCAGGAGATTTCCAAGTATCCCTTGAAAATGTGTACTGTATTGGCATTTAACATTCAGATCATCTGTGGCTAAGAATAATGTGCTTTTGTGCTGCTAAGGTGGTCAGCATCATTGTCAGTGCCGTAGAGAAAGAAATTGGCAAATCTGGAAGAGCAAAAAACTCAAATGCACAAAAGCAGCACCACAGGTTTAGCCTTTCCTGTACCTGGCTGAAGTTCTGAGAAGCAAAACTTCAGCAGTTATAGCAAAGAGGAAGATAGACAGTATGTTACATTGAGTACAAAAACTAGGAGTTCATATTCCAGACATAAACCAGCAACTCTCAAAACCATTTGAAAAGCAGTTTGGACTACTCTTTAAACAAACATAGGCCTACCAGTATCTCTACATTTCAAATGATCTCTATTGTTAAAATAATAGAAGTGAAGAAGTAAAGCCAGGGAGAAAAATGGCATAGATTCTCCTCTGTCAAAAAGCAGTGGCATTCACTGAAGCTCATGAACAACCCAGCTTGCCCCAGATGGAAATTTAGCCTAGTGATGCCTCTTCAAACTATTTTACCCCAGTGTAGGTGGTACTTTCTAAGAGCATGACACAGGCACCAGCCTGTTCATGGACATCACAGCTCATATCCAAAGACAGTAGTGGAAATAAATAGCATTTTTATGGCATAACTTATTCGAGCAATTTCAGACACCTAATGCAAAGTTAGCAAATCACCTCTGAGAAGTGCCTATTTCCCTCCACTGAATACAAAGAAGTCTTGAGCGATGAGCTTCAGCAGTAAGCAAGATTTACTCAGCACTGTGCATTTTGTCTTTTCTTCCAGTGATGACAAAACTGAAGCACAGGAAACTTTAAGCAGGCGCACTGCCGGAATACAACCTATCTTGGCAAAGTGCTTCCACTACTCTCCCTCATGTGGGAAAGCACTCCCTGCAGTGTCCCACAAGTCTGATGCTACCCTGAGACAAGATGGATCTAGAAAGACTCTGCCTAAATACATGTTTTCCATTGTTGTTTTTTGTTTGTTTGTTTGTTTTCCTTCTTTCAAGGATGGCACTGTGAGCTGCTCTTTCCGTTAACCATAGGAAACAAGCATCAGTTTTAATAGAGCCTGACAAGTTTAACAGTGAATGTAAACTATACCTTCACATTGATTATATGCACTTTGGACAATTTTCTTCCAGTGAGGACTTTATGCGGGGAATAACATGCTTCTTATTTTTCTCAGTGTCATGTAGTTACATCCTGCAGGGCTTTGGATAACGTGTGGATATCAAAACACATTTGGCTTCCTTGAAAATAATGTATTTTGGGTTGGAAGAAAAATTAACTGCTGCATGATTCATTTTAACTTTGTACAATTATTTTTTTTTCTAACCTTTGTAACTTTATATAGCCAAGCCCAGAATTATCTCTAAAATGTCAGCATGATATATAATTTTTTCATATCATTTACAGTAATTTGAGCTCTGAGTGGGTCCAAAATTTTTTTACTGCATGCAATTGGTCTGCCTTCAAGGATAGTAGATTCTTGCATTGATTCAGAAACTGCAATTGGTTTATTTGAGAATTTCCCTCACTGGAATAAGAAAAAGAGGTATTCACATTTTATATAGTTTTCATTGCAAGTCTTAGTCCTGTTACTGCTGGATAGGTGCATCTGTCAAGAAATCAACCATTATTTCTAACAGTTGTAAGAGGATGATCAGCAACTCAACATGTGTGCACACATAACTCTCAGCATGCCACTAGAGCTGTGAGTCAGGTTTCCAAGAGCATATGAGACAACATACTACTCTGACTTAAATCTACTATCAGAGCCCTGGCAGTCTGAAGAATGAGTGGAATAGCTGTTAGGATGTGCTTTGCCCTTTGCTGGATCCCCACTGAGAACTCTTGATTACAAAGAGTTAAGTCCACTGGCCATAAACAGTAAACTTCAGTAACACTGAAAGAAAGAGACATTATGGAAAACTTTATGTAGTGCTCAAATTGTTCATGGCGCTGTTACTTCTTTCCTGCTGTGCATTTCTTTTAAGAACTCCAAGTTGTGATCTAAGTGGTAATGACAGAGGGAGTGTAGGAGAGAGATCATATGGCTTTTGAGGCATACTAATACTTCAGAATTGTCCCTTTTTTTTTTCTTTTTTTTTTTTTTTTCTTTTTTTTTAAATCTAAAAAAATCTTACAAATGTAAAAGAATTATAATGTGTGGTAATATTTACCTGATTTTAAGGAGAGGCAGAATCACTTCTCAAAAAGATAAAGTGCTTTCCCATTTTCTTGTGGATCAGCAAATATGCACTCCACAAAACAAACATAATTCTCCCTATATGAATACATAGAACTATAAAGATAGAAGATCATATGGCTATGATTCAGATGTTGAGTGATTCAGATGCATGGAAGTATTGAAATTGTTCTGAGCAGATCCAGTCTCCCCAGTTTAGACTGCTGAGTAACTCTAATGCAGCAGAATGTGTAGAGACTTGCATGATAGCTAGTGAAGAAGCTGGACTATTCTTAATGATTTATGTAGCATAGGGTGCAGTGGACATAGAAGGAAGAGTTAAACGGAAAGCCATCAAGCATAAAAAAATGTCTTTTGAGAAAAGATTTATGGAATGGCCCAGTGGATGGACCTTGGCTAATTGTAATCTGCATATGAGGCCAAGGCAGGGGGGAGAGGGACTAACAATCAACACTAGAGTAATTTGCCTGATAATAGAAAATTAAAGAACTGGAGAGGCAAGCAGCAGCCTGCAAAATTCATGCAGATTTGGATCTGCTGTATAATTAGCCACAATAGTTAAACTGAAAAAAAATTAAGAAATGGATGACATCAAATTAGAGAAAGATTTCTGTAATATACAATAAAATGGTAGAGTTTATACAAAAAAGGAGGCTTAGATAGTAGGGAGGAATTAAAAAAGCTAGCAAAGGACTCATAATCTGAACAGTAAAAAGTTTTTATATGATTAGACAAGCATCTGTGACTTTAGAGTCAATACAGGTTGTAGTGTGATAATGAAATAAAATTGATGTACAATATGCTTGCACAGAACAAAACCACCACAAAAACATATACTTCAGGGATGGGTTTGAATGACACTTAAAGAAATGTTGTGGTAAAGGAAGGGTTTATAGTTTTGTGCCCTGAACACATCTTTAATTATATTCTAAAAATGAAATGTAGCAACATCTTACCCTGTTTTGGATGATGTATATGAAGATTAAGGTTGTCCAAAAATTAGATCAACATAGGATAATATGATTGGCTTTGTCTATCTTTGAGACAGGTTCTTCCCATAGGGTAAACTTGTCCTGGTCTGTCAAGCCTCCTGGCCAGAGGAACTGCTGCAATTTTATTTTGTTTTTTCTTATGCTGTCACCCAAAGAATAAATATATAACACTCTCTAATAGCAATAGGACTTGATCAGGATTGAGTACAGGAACTGCGTGAGGCATTTAAAACTAATCTGCCCTGGAATGCAAACACAAAACTATGCACATACATTTTCAACTCCCTCTTGAAGTAGCAGGACATTAGATCCTTTGCTGTATGCAACTTTTATAATACATTAGCATGGATGCTTATCTTAATTCAAGTGACCATTCTATTTAAAATGCTCTTTAAGAACACTCTTGCATTGTGTAGTGCCCAGAGATTCCTGACCATAGCTCCCAGGCCATCAAAGGTTGTGGGCTATAGTTTGGGGACTGGTGAACTAGGGGAAAAAATAAACTGTCTTTCTTAAGACCCTGAAATCTGTAACAGAATGAAAGAAAAACTTCTTTAATAATCAGCCCTTCATTCTAACATCTGTGCCACTTTTCCCTTCTGTTTTTGTCCTATTGTGTGAGATCTATGAACTATGTTTTTATTTTTCAGCTGAACAAACTAAGTACATCTCTCTGATTCTGCTCATTTCTGTATGTTTTCTACTTTGATTGGAGAAAAAAATAATATTGCCAATGTGCTTTGAATTATTATATGCTTATAAAGACCTGTTTCATAGTCAAGACACTCAGAAATGTGCTGAAGAGTCTAGGTTTTGTAGAACATCTTGTATCTATGTATTTTCTTTTGAACATCTGAGTACTTGAGTGATCTAATACCAACACCTGGCCTCAAATCTTGGTAGAATATGGATACATGCTCAAATACATTTTATTACAGTAGATTAAAAATTTACTGCTAATACTTACTGGTACCTTAGAACTGCAGCAAGTGAGAACTGAATGTATCTATACTCCCATCATCTATAAAATGAGCCAGCTGAAACATAAGCCTATATTCTTAGGCTACCTTTAATGATGAATTTATTTCCTTTTTTCCCCCCCCGATTAAGTTTCTACAGAATAAGAAGCACAGTACAAAGTTGGAAGTGAAATGTATACTCAGGTAAAGAGTCATAAGAACAGATTTAACCTTTTTAAATGGATTATCTTCCTATTTTCTCTCCTTCTCCCCTCCCCCCTCAGTCATTATGATAAACATCCGTTCTGTTTTTATTATTAGAGAAAGAATAAACTTGAAATACAATAAATGAGCAGAATTCTGAACATTAACCTCCTGTCCATTAGAGCTGCTACAAGATTCTACATATCATGGCCACTAGTATTTTGTGAAGAGTGGAAGAGTGTTGGTTAGAGAAATGAAATCTAGTTTTCTTCCTTCTGTCTCTCTTTCCTTCTCTTCTCAATTTAAGTACCTATTAAGAGGAAGACAAAATAAAAGGGATGAGGAACACTTGAAACCGAAGGACACATAGTTCCATGTAACCAGAAATAAATAGGAGATGAAGTCTACCCTTGCTTGTTATAACCTTTAGACATTAAAACTGAATAGTGTTTAGAAGTTACAAATAAATATATCTGAGCTTTCCGCTATCATTTATGTATGCATACATTTTAAAATAGAAATGACTGTACTCCATTTTCCCTGGGACTATGACAACTGCTGCTGAAGTTTTGTAGCACTGTGAAGGATGGTATACTGAAGAGACCAGATCTGGTCTTGAGGAGAGCCTTTATAATTAATAGGGTCAAAAAGAACAAGTTTAATTTCTTCTAAGTTAAAACCAGAAAGGAACACTGGAATTTCAAACAGTTCAAGGTGTAACTATGGTAGGTAAAACAAATTTATCTGGTCTCAGTTTCTGAAGGAAATCATATTACGATTCAAATCATATTTTCATTGAAAATACAGACTGAATAGAGACTCACAAATTTTCAGTGTGGTAGAAAGTTCCTCATTATATTTCTTCCATGAAAGTAATAAGAAAATAAGTTATCTTCTAGACGTAGTTGTTTTTTCCACTGCATTTCCTTACCTATATTTCTCTATTTTGTATTCCCTATAGGCAAATATTCTTTTTTAGCTTTAAGACCACTATTACACCTCAAGTTTATTCCCTGTGAAGAGCTGATTCCATTTTCTTTTAGGACACTGTGATAGTCAGAATTTTGATAACTAATGCTGTTTTTAGAAAAGCATTTTTCACAGAGTCGGCCTCTTCCAGATGAAAGTCAAAAAGTAAAACAACTTCTCATTTCTCTGCCAGCATTTTTTTGTTAAAAGGTTTTTTTGTTAAATATTTAATCAAATTCAGGACCTTTCACTTGGGGCTATGGCTAGCCCTTCATTTCCGACTATAATATTTTGTAGGGTTCTTCAGTATAATTAAGGAGTTGGGCTCATCCTCTTCTGTATTGGTCTTATATATTCCCACTCCTAAAATTTAGGTGAACTCCACTTCTCATTATTATTAAAATATTTGATGGAGAATAGAAAAAAAAGAAAGAATTAAAACAAATTAAAAAAATTATCTACAGTAGCTATTTCTCAATACTTTAATTCATCTATCTGAAAATTTCATCTAGTCATCAGCCTACCCATCAACCTATATATCTGTATTAACTTGCACTGTAGAATAGATGAGATAGTACGAAAGAATAAATCCAGTCAAAATTGAAAGTCCAGTCCATAACTTCAGATAAAATCCCAGATTTTCCACTTATAAAAATACTGCCTAATAGGCAGTTAAGATGAGAAAGATTTATTTTCATTGTAAAACATCAACAAAAGCACTTGGATATTGTCGAAGTTAAGAAGCCAGCCTTCAGCCTCAAGAGATGCATTCACCTACTTTCAAGTAAAGGCCTTCATTTCACATTCAGAATGGTATTTAAATAGGAAAAAAAGAAGAATTTATTTTTCTGTGTGTGTGTAATATAGTTACTAAAAGTAAAAAAGTTCTTAAGTAAAAATGGAAGAAATAATTTGTGCACAGTAGCATAAAATGGACATTCCCTAAGTTGTAATCACAAGGACTAAATAATCCAGAAATTTCACGCCATTTGTTACACACCTTTCAGTATATCTCCTAGTAGATGTGATTTTTTTATTAGACTAGTTTTATTTTTTTATCTGTATTATATTTTCTTTCAGATATTTTTGGCTTGGCTTAAAGTGTCATATTGATCAGCCTGTGGACTTATCTGATTGTCTTTCAGACTGAAGTCCTATATTTAATTAACAGTGCAACTATCAGCTCTACTGTGTGTGACGCTTTCAAACAATTGACTCAACTTTCCCTCCAGAATTAGAATGCTTGAAGCAAGAATGCAATAAGCAAAGATATACAGACTGATCTACCTTTTGATATGCTCTTGTAGTTTCCCAGTATCAATGTGTAGAACCCTCATGAACCTCAAGTTGCATGAGACCATGTTCAGGGATGGGATCTAGCATCCATAAACCTGTCAAATCTACTTCTGATTTATAATTTACAGTTTTGGATGTAGTATGACACTCTTAGAATAAGTTTCATACAGATGTTTATATGTCTCTCACAACATATCTTGTATTATAAAGTTGTTTGTGATCCCTGGTAATTTTACTGAATGCACTTTGTTATTTTTCATGTGGTAAATGATCTTCCTGATTTGTTTCTTTATTATTCACGACAAGCACATGCTTTTCCATCTGCCCACTCTTTACACTGAAGATTCCCACATGATTTCATGTCTCCTCATCTAAAAAGTCCTACCAGACACCTTACCATCCTGATCTCTAGTTTTTGTAGCTTCTCTAGATTTTTTAAAAGTGACTTAATAACTAATGCACTTTCTTGGTGATAGCAATGAAAGATATCCTTACTTAGCAATGAAGGTTTAGCAATGGTATCTTATAGACAAGGACTTTAAAATGTTCCAAGCATGGTGCTCATATCCTAGTCTGTCGCTCTCTGCTCTTCCAATTGTGGGAAAGTTAGTCTTGTCTGAAATTCTTTCCCTGCACAGACTATTTTTTTTATTATTATTATTTTTTTTAGGAAGAAGTTTGATACTTTGAAAACAGGCCATAAACTCAGTCTGTATATGCTTAATCTGGACGTGCAATTAGAAATTACAACTTTCAGTTCAGTTGAGTCTGATAAAAAGATGACTGGATATCCCCACGTGTAATAGAATAACTTCACATTATTGCCAAAAGTTAGTTGGACTATTCTGAATATTGGATTAGTCAGTTAATCTTGCTCCTGTGTCTATGAAGCTCACTTTATTGTAAGTTCAAAATAATTATTTCATTGAAGAGTGGCTAAGACAGTTGTCCACCTCTACTGTGAGTGAAAGGTCTGGAAAATGTATGAATTCTGTTCCTTTTGCTATTTCCTTTCCATTTATGTCTACTTCTACCATACTTGCTATAAAGTAAGCAGAGCAAAAGATACAGAGTGTACTGAATGATTTTTGCAGGACACTTAAAACTAGTCTCCTTTGGCTAATTTACAAAACCAGTTTTTGATTTAAAATAGAAGGATGGCGTATCTCTCTCTGGGAGAAAACTCACATCCACTAATGTTCCTCCCAGAAGTGAGTTATGAGAAAAAGCCTCAGATGGATTAGAAATGAAGGTTAAATTCCAAGG
>WUAM01000334.1:10752084-10763807 GCA_024336885.1 Actenoides hombroni | reverse complement strand
ATTATGTTGCAATCAAAAATTTAGCTGGAAAGCAATACTCTGACAACATCCTTTACACATTGTATGTAGATCATTTAAAAATAATTGCTGGAAAATCTTGACTTGCATACACAGAATCTAAAACGAAACCTCACACCCAAATGCCTCCACAAAGATGTTGTCTATTCATCAGAAATTAGACACACTGAGACACTAACCTTAGCATGTCGAGGCCTTTCGCCAAACATTGTGTAAGCACATAGCAGCCTGTGTCTTATGAACTGCATCTTGATATGTGCTGGACAAACAGCAACCTGAGATCCACATCTATGTCCTTATACCTAGACTTAACACGTGGTCAGAGACATTCAGTAAAACATGCATATAAACTTTGCTGCTTGTATTCAACAGAGACTTACATTACAGAAGCATACTTGAAGAGCACAGGCTATATAGAAAATTTTGAAAGTGAGAGACTTGTTCCTCTTCAGTTTAGACATTCGAGAGGACATACATAAATGAAAGATGGAATGAACTTTTTGAAAAGGGAATGGAAGTAATGGATTTATATTTTGGATAATATTTCCACAAATCTTGTGAAAAATAAAATATATTTAAATGTTTAAAGTATCTTTTTAATTCAAAGTAAATATTGTCTTTTATCCATCTTTTCAACACTTCAAAAACAAAATTAGAAACAAAGAAATTCTGAATTACAGTTTTTATTTGGGTAGGCTTTTTGAAAGGGAAAATCCAAAAGATTTATATACAAACAATCAAGAAAAATATTTTTATTTTCTCAGGAAAAGAAATAACAGAAAAAGGAAACCTAAGTGAAATGATGGTATTTTACTACCAACAGTCTGAATCCTCCTCTTAATGTATTAACTTAAAAAGTTTACCAAGGTTTAACCAGCAGGCTTCTCAGCCACACCTCCCAAGTTTTGATAACACCTCTTTACTGTTCTTGAATTGGTCTTCTGCATTTTCTTAAAATGTAATTAACTTGTCATATGAGATCAATGAGGATCAGAAATTGCTATATCACCCTCAAATCAATTTCTACTGCATAATTCACTCAATGATCTAATTTCTTTCACAAATATGTAGACAAGTTGCGATTTTAAATCCTGTAGGGAACAAAATACTGAGACTAAGGAATATGTCTGGAAATACTCAGTTTAAATTGTTTTTCACTTGAAAATGCTAGTACATCAACTTGAAAACCTTGGAGTTCTCACAAAATGTCATCTCTATAAATCCTTTTTGTTCCAGACAGACTATGGACTTCCATTCTTTGACTAACTAGATCAATTTTCCAAAGTTTGGGCTTCTGGAGGTTCTGGATTTGATCTGTTTAGTGAGCTATTGAGTAATACATAAATAATTAAACATTGCTTTTATTGCTATAGGTTTATATTTAAAATTTGGGAAAAGGTCTGTCTGCACAGATAATCCCTAGATGTTTAGTTCTATTCTGAATGAGAATTTCTACTTGCAACTCTGCCAACATCTATTTTCTGAGCATCAGTTCTTTTCTTCTCCATGACTTAAATTTCTCATTTGTAAAACAGGAATAAGTATACTTGCTCTGGTTATACAGAAGATGTAATTACAACCTAATGAAAACTGACAGAATTGCCAATTTCAGCTGCATATGGCTTGAAAGGAGAACTGAAATTGTTAATGTCTCATCAAGAAAAAAATCTGGTTTAGATCGTTATGACACATCTGAAACATTTCAATTGACTTTTTATCATTTATATTATGATGTAGTATGTTATGGAATGGTATTGTATGGTGTGTTATGCAATATTAAAACACAGAAATGGAAAGTAATTTAAGAAGAAAGAGCCAAAAAGAAAGAAATAGCTTATTTCAACAATGTAAAAATGTAGTATTTTGAATTGTGAGAGCTTTTACTCCATTTTTCCTCAGAACAATATTATATTGAATCTGACCCAATTTTGTAAATTGTTTAGTTTCTGAGTGAACTGTGCATTCCTGATGGGAATATGGTTTTCTCAATGACTCTTCTACTTTCTTGAAAAGCCCTGTGAAATCTAAAAGTGAAAAGTGCTATATAAAGACCAAGAATTGGACATTAGATAGAAGTTCTTTACTATTAGGGTGATGTAATACTGATACAGGTTGCCCAGGAAGGTGTTGGAGGTCCTATCCCTGGAGATATTCAAGGTCAGGTTTGACTAGACTGAGCAACCTGATCTAATTTAGGATGTCACTGCTTATTGCAAGGAGAGTTGGACTAGATCACCTTTGGGGGTCCCTTCCAACCCAGGGCATTCTATGACTCTGTTCTGTGATTCTGTGAGTATTATAACAGGCCTGATACTCAACCAGTCTAAAGAAGGATGACAGCTCCCATAGCTTTGTCATCTCCATTTACACAATTATAAAAGTACACTTTCCTGTTTCTTGATCTCTGAAGGAATGATACAAAGATCTGGTCTTGAATGCCGCTTCAATTGATACCGAAGAAACATGTGAGGAACATAAGTAATAGCACCTTATACACTATAGCTTTATGTTTCATGGCTGAACTTTTTGATGTCTTATAAAGCATGAAC
Organism: Actenoides hombroni; assembly: GCA_024336885.1. Taxonomy (NCBI): domain Eukaryota; kingdom Metazoa; phylum Chordata; class Aves; order Coraciiformes; family Alcedinidae; genus Actenoides; species Actenoides hombroni. The sequence continues at coordinate 10,761,240 of WUAM01000334.1, read as the reverse complement.
ATCAAATGCAGTATTTTCTGTTGCTGGGATTCATTACTACGGGTTGCAAGAAAAATACTTGAATTTGGGGAAAAAGTCCCATAGCTCCTTTTACCTATGTGAGTTCTAGTGTGACTACTAAGGATAGATTTCATGACCTTACCACTCCGATGATATGAATTACTAAGATGCCTTTTCATTTTTCAGTGGTTATTTTTATGGAACATACTAGAACTCAACAATTGTAAATGGCTTCTCTGTAAATTGTGCACAAAACTGAGTAACAGGTTCGCAAGCTGTTGAAGAGGGAGCACTGACAAAGAAACAAACAAATGTGAACACATTGACAGAAAGACAGAATGTTGTTTTATCAAGTTCATTTACTTAGAAAACCATCCTGAAATATACACAAAGAAACAATTCTACATTCAGATCAAGTCTGATAGATGAGAATATGTGAATTTTCCAAGAGCTAACATGCAAGTTGAACAAAGCCGTAGACCAAACTAATACTTAGAGTAAGGTTTAAAGAATAAAAGTTTCTCAGTTTAAGTTGTTTGAGAAAAGCCTGTGTGTGATTGGAATGAGGGGTATTTGGATCAATACTTGAGTGAAAGCCTGGGTCATCTGCAGTAAAGACATTGCCTGAGTGCTAAAAGTAAACACTTGACTCTGCCAGAATAGGATGCGTATTCTAGGAAGCCAAAATGTAATCTCACAGGATGAAGCATCATGAAAAATCCAGTAGTTATGAATGAGTGACACTAGCAAGGATATAACAACAGGGGACCTCAACTGTCCTGCTTCAGGGCATGAATTGTTTAAGAAAGACGAAAGGCATTTTCACCCCTTTTCCCTGAAGTATACTACTGAACAATTGGTTCTTCTGGCTGCATGTCAGAGTCTGTTGCTCTCAAGTATCAAACACTGACCATCGCTGACGAGAGGGCAGTAGGAGACTGGGACCCTTGGGTGCTAATTCTTGTTTTCACACAAAAGAAAGGCATGTAGACAGATGGATGCCTCAAATCTGGGAAAAAGCTGTGTGGCTTCTTCTGAGCTAGAGGTTAAGACATGCAGATCCCTGTGCCTCTAGGTTAAATAAAGTTTTGTCATCCTCAGCCTCTGAAGTGATTAAATTTGTCCCAGTATCATTACAAAATGGAATTAGCAGCAATTCATGGGACCACAGTAGCCTGGGGGTGGTTTCAGTGGATACGGCGACACCACTCTCATAATAAGGGCTGAGAATGACATGTCACAATTACTGTTGGTGCTGCTGTTGATTTACATCAATGTAACAGTTCCATGGCAGCCATCACTCAGTTTTATGCTGATTTCCTGGCAAGTATTTCTGGGTATGTAAATGTTACCAAGGCTTTGGGATGTGTTGTTGGGTCATGGAGAGAGATCCATCATTTTGTGAAGGCAATAATGCACTGAAATTGGACATTAGAAGAAGGTTTTTGACAATCAGCTTTCAAAAAAATGAAACAATTTTAAAAGTAATCCTGTTTTAAAAGGATTGTGTAATGTTATATTGATAGTGGGAAGCTACAGTACTTGATGATTCTATGAGTCCTCTTTAAGTCTCTGTATTTCTGAGAGGAAAGACATACCATTGTTTCATTTCTGTTTTGCTGGAGCAGGTCAGTCATAAGATGACTCTCTTAGTTCTTTATTTCCTCTTTTTTTTTATGATGGAAAGTATTAGAATTTAAGATGATCGTTTATGTCCTTTTTTTTGTTTGTTTTTTGTTCATTTGTTTTTTGTTCATTTGTTTTTGTTTAGTTTAGTTTAGTTTTGTTTGTTTTTGTGTTCCAAACCATAAAATCCATCAGATATAGTGTAAGGCACAACAAAATACTTTTTTTTTTGACACAATTCAAGTCCCAGTTCATAGTGAACCCGAAGTGAGCTTTGGCTGATATTTTGGCTTAGAAATAAACAGCACAAACACTGATTTCATTTCCTCAACACAAGGTAAACACCCATCCAGTCACTGCAGTAGCTAAGAAAGACATAAAGGTTGTGTTGACAAAAGAGTGTGGCTAGTATTCATGTCAACAGACAGAAGGATTCTGAAGCTCTAATTAAAGCGTATTTAATACCAACAAAGAAATAAAATGAATCAGCAAAAAGACTAAAAGGCATAATTTCTTCATTTACTAGATCTGAATTAAAACCAAACAATACTTCCAATTCTTCTTACCTACCTCTCATTCTGTTTCTTCACTCATTTAAAAGTAGATGTTTCCCTTCTTTTAATCTCTAGATTCACTATCTCTGTGCAGTGTACAAGAGAGTGGAAAAATCTATTAGATATCCCAGGCCTTTATATCATACTCTGGAGAACAGAATCAAGTGTGACCTTTGAAATGTTTGGAGAATTCATTGTGTAGAAGACATTTTTCTTCATATGAAATAGCCTGAAAAACCCACCTCTCCTACAGGAAGTAGATTCTCACTGCACAGAATTAAGTTAAATGATCCTTCTTTTGGCAAACTAAATATAGTTCCAGATTGGCCAAGCAACAGAATTGCAGACTTGAGAATTAAAATTGTTCCTTAGCGTAGAAACACCTATCTAAAAGACTCAATTATACTTAATATTATTTTGTAATAAAACCTGTATCATTTACAGCCTTCTTACTGCCTCCCTACCCTAGATCTGAATTTAAACTTAGTTGAGAGAACTGTTACAAGAACACAGCAGCTTTAAGATTCTTTCAAAGACCCCATGTAACTCTCAAGTCCAATGTTATAATTGTTTGAGGATGTATAGATTTTTTTTTCCTTTGCAGCTTTCTTGAACTGACATAAAGGTTGACAAGCCTGGTGACATAATGGCTACTATTTCAAGTAGTTTCTAAACAATATCATTTTTGTGCCCTTCTGCTTTCAATAAAATTATAGGTTTCTTTATTTTTTATGAAACAATGGCTCTCAGCTCCCATGCTATATTTCCTGAGCAAATTTCTGATAAGACTGCCGTGACTCGCTATTAATGCAATTATTGCTGTTGACGTCAATGGAAGCATCAGCTATGCTGAGGTGTCTATTCATGGTGTCACTTGTGAGGTCAGAGTTATAAACACTATCCTGTTATTTATGCCTGTCTGTATAAACCAAATAAATAAATAAATACAAATACTACAAAATAAAGTAAGCTGCTAATTCCAAATACATCCAGGTAAATAAGAGCAGTATTTATAGAAATGCACTGGTGAGAGATCAGCTGTGAATGTGAAAGAGGAACTGATAAATTCTCATTACCTGCTTGGGGCTGACAACTGAAATGACCTGCTAGGTATCTGCTGGAAATTCAATCAGGTACCTGCAAATAGCAGACAACCCCTTAAAAAATCCAACATGTGTAGGGTTTCACTTAGTGTTTAGGTGTTCCATCCTTGTGCAGTCAGGAGTGGAGGAGACCTGTCAAGATTACAAGCTCGTCTAAGGCATAAGGAAACTTTAAGGGGCTTGCTTTATCTCTTTTCCTCCCTACTTCATCCTATTGTGAGGTTTGCGTATCTTAGTTACTTACCTAATTTTTTTTTGGCAGATGTTAGTTTTTAACGTCCTTTAGCACCAGCCAAAAAGGGCTTATGATTATAGGACAGGAGGATATTGGCTCCACGCACATGAGTCTGCAAACACTGAAACTGAAGGAGGAAGTGATAATCATGTTGGTGATAGACACAAAGAATCTTAGGTGGACTCAGAAGCTTTGTATTGGTTCCACTAATTCTGGAAGACCTGCCTTTCTAGTCACCACTTGCTCTCTATGTCTCAACTCATGTTCTGAAAAATCCCAAACCCTCTTACTGATACTTATTAAAATTGTTCTGTCCAGTACTAAAAGTTTACTGCATATTCTCTATAAACATACTTCCTTCACTGAGATCTCAATGGTTTTCTTTTATTGGATTGTATCACATGTGGGCTAAGTCAGACTTTTTTTAGGGAAGAAGGAAATACTAGTACAATCTATGTCTGCATCCATCCAGGGGTTGAAAATATATCATGGCAATCCCAAAACAATGTTAGGCAACTCTGAAAAAAGAGCTGACATTTTTATAACCAAAAAAGTGAACTCAGAGTAGGTGGAGTATTAGTGCAACTTATACAGCGTTTGATAGAACTTCCTACAAATGTGACCACACTTGTCCAAGAAACATAAATGACAAACTGGATCAAGCTCCTGAAAAGTGACAGGAAAGATCTAGGAAAGGAGAGCTTATTTTATGAAATTAATTTGATTTGTTTAGATGGAGAAAATGAAGGCAGAGAATGAATACACTGTTCCCTGTTAAACAAATAAACATTATCATGGTAGTTCACTTACTTTTACGTATACATTGGTGAAGTATTTAATATGAGTGATAATTCTGTTGTAAGTTAAAGAAATTGTTAATCATCAAAGAACTGTTATTCTGGAAGAGCCTTCTAGCAGGAATAGTGACTTAAATGACCTAGGCAATCTGAGATGTCTTTCTTACTTTTTGCTTGCTGGCTTGTTTTGGTTTTTTTCTTCTTCTTTTTGAGATTAATTGTGACCAGATTTTTGATGACTTTATATACATTAGTTTCCTATGACAACAACGGACTGAATTTTGTGATAATTATCCTTTTCCATAGTGTGTGTTCTCATGGATTATAGTAATGTATATCATTGCAACAAGAAACCCAAACATTACTCTATCTACTTGACAGAATAGATATATGTTTGTATATTCTGAAGTAGCTGATACACAGAAATTTTGCAGGTGAGACAAATCCAAATGTACACAATTAACAACACCACAGTACCTTCCACCCGATTAAACCAACTATATATAGCAGAACCGTGAGTTCATTCAGGCACACAAAATGGTGTTTATGACTTTTATGTGAATTTTCTGCTCCAGATCCTTACTTTTGAAAGTATCTTAATAATTTAGTTGAACAACAGATTTGTCTGCACAAGACTATTTGGTAATGCATTCTATTCTACTAAGTAGTCATTAGGCTGCCTGCCCTAATGATTATGGTACAGATGCAGAATTCAAGGAACCTGTGTTTTAGTCTGTCAGTAATTCAATGCACAATTTTTGAACAAGTCACTCTCTTACAGTGAGAACTTGCATAACTTTGGGTTATTCTGTGAAGTAGGTGGATGACAGCTGTCACATGCATCCAGCCACTATTGCCCTTGAAAACTGCTGGTTTCTCTCCATCGGATATAACAGGAGTATAAACTACTGGTCAGACTTATACATCTAGCTTTTAAACACTTAAATTACATCCATAATTCTGACTGTATATTTCAAAATTATGTTTGCATTAAGAGGCAATAATTCATACCCTCAAATAATTGGTTTTTGGATTTTTCTGTGAATAGTGCCTAGTTTCAGGAAAAAACCAAACAACAAACAAACAAACAACAACAACAACAAAAAAAAAAACCCAAACAAACAAGAAAACATAAAACATTCATAAATTCAACTAAATAAGAAAAAAATCTCTGCGAAGTCCAAAGTAAAGGGTAATGCCAAGGTGAAGGAGTCTAGCTGGAATATAATCTGTCAGATAAAATGAATCATCCATAAATTTACCAGCCAAAGATATGGAAGAACTGTGATTTTTTTAAAGGAGTTTTTACCCTTCCTTTTATATAACAGACAGGTAGATCTGTATATAACATACAATAAATATTTTGCCTTTATGTTGTTGTAGCTATTTCAACAGATTTTAATGATTCCTCCTTTCTCTCAGACATTTTTTTCCCAGCATCATTGTTCAGGTTGAACACAATTTACTGTGGCATTACACACTTGACATCCTCAGAAATAGTGCAACCATGCTGCAGAAGATCGTTTTAATAGTGCTACAACACTACCTGAGTCATAGTTTCCATACCTTAGTATCCCAACTGGCCATAAGTAACAAAGAACTTCCTCAGACTAGGATTTTGAAAATAAATTAGAGCCTTTGACAGAGTATTTTTCTTAGTGGTGGAGATATGGGTCTTTAGAAGGGGCTAGAGATAGCGGGAGAGCAAGTTCTTATTTTTAGGCAGCCTACATTTGTAGACAAAATGAGGGGGGGTTTTTTGCACATTGTCTTTAACTTTACACCATGTAGTTATTTCACAGATTAGCTAAACACTCTGAAAATGCAGGACAAATTGGGACCTATTGAGTTTTGTTCTTCCACAGAATTAGTAGATTTGTGTACTGCCTATGTTAATGAAGTATCTAAAATATTTTTTTTTTGGAGTGAACTGAAAAAAGTGTAAGGCTTGGCACAAAATTTTAGTCATTTAGAAGATGTTCCAAGGAGTTCCAGTATTTGCTTGCACACAAGATTCTCTCACACAAAGAGAAAATAGAGGCACACCCCCAAACAACAACAAAATAGCCCTGAATACCTTCCCTCTTCTAAAATCCCTAAAGTCACAAGTCATATGAGCAACTTGATCAGATTCATATCAGAAGTTTGGGCAAAATGAAATACTTTCAAAGAATTCCCTCCAGGGCAAAAAAAAAGAAAAGAAAAAGAAAAGGGAAAAAAAAAAAAGAAAAAAAAAAAAGAAAAAAAAAAAAAGGGAAATTTTTCTAGCTCTAATTTTGATAGAAGGGGGACAGTAAAATGAGGACCCTAAAAGCCTGACTGGAAAGGCAAGAACACCTGTTTCAGTCCCCACAGCAAAAAGGAAGGGAAATTGTAATATCAAGAGATGACATATTTGAAGGTTGTGTTTTTCTCAGTTCATTTCCATGATGTTGGACTCACCCTCCCTGATAAGGTCTGAAGAAGATGTAGTTTATGAGGGTGGTTCAAGTGTGATAAAGAAGCTGCAAGTTGAAGACATGAAGTGTTAGGTGCCCTTGAGGAGCGGATGGGCTTGAGTGCACTGCAAGGATTGATGTTATTAAATTGAATTATTATTAGTAGTACTTCTACAACATAGGGAATGGATGAGCAAAAGAAGTGAAAAAGCTACACATGAGCAAAAGGGAAATTAAAATGCAATGCAGAAAATATATATGAATGTACTCCTTAAAAAAAAAAAAAAAGTTGAAAAAAACACAAGCATGTGGGATAATCTTGATACTTCCTTCAGACTGTCTTAATATCTGTTAAAAATCAGTGCTGATCCACCAAATTATGTAGTAACCTGTCTTCTCACAAAGGGCTCCTTATTACCTTGTAGCTGGGAGCTACACGAGGCATCCCACTGAGCAATGTTTAATGGGAGTCAGAAAGCTCTTGTTGATATAGGGCAGCTGTGGTCACCAGTTCATAGAGACAGGTAATGCTATAACTAGATTTTTATAGGTAGATAGATGCACATGCATATATCTGTATCTCCTACATGTGCTCCTGAGTACATACCTGTATATATATGTGTACATATATATGTTTGTGTGGGCATATGAGCAGATAAGAGGAGATAGATATATACTTAGGAAGGAATAGCTCTGTTTGGATTTATTAAAGGATAAATACAATCTATTAAATAGCAAGCCTACTGTTTTTATCAGAAACAGTCATGAAAAAACCCTAAGGTATTATTATAACTTTAATTGCATTTTCCTACCTCTATTTTACTCTGTAATCTGAGATGTTTGGCACATGATTCATATATTTTTGATGCTTTTAATCACTAATGTTTCAGATGAATAATCACAGAATGGTTTGGGTTGGAAGGATCCTTTCCAAGAATATCATCTATCTACCATTTACAATGGCTTTGATGAATGTTGTTAGCAGATATACCAGAAAATAATATTCCAAATCGCATGTCATAATGTCATAATCACATGCGAGTGGAACACAGGATAACGTTGTTGGGGTAACAATGAAAAGAGAAGTCTGTGCAATCATTTTGTCTATCTATAAAGTCTGGGAACAAATGGTACATGCAGTTTCCTACAACTACAATGAAACGATGTTGTCGTTTAAACCCAGCCTAACTAACACCACACAGCTGCTTATTCACTTCCATACAGTGGAATGGGGAGAGAATTAGAAGGGTAAAAATAAGAAAACTTGTGGGTTGAGATAAAGACAATTTAACCCATAAAGCAAAAGCAGCACACACAAGCAAATCAAATAGAGAGTTAATTCATTGCTTCCTGTCAGCAGGCATATGTTTAGAACCATCACGAGGAAAGCAGGGTTCCATCATACATAGCAGTTACTTAGGTAGACCATCCCCATAACTCTGAACACCCCCACTTCCTCCTTCTTCTCCCAGCTTTATGTGCTGAGCATGATGTAATATGGTATGGACTATCACTTTGGTCAGTTTGGAGTCAGATACCCCAGCTGTATCCCCTCCCAAATTCTTGTGCAGCTCCAGCCTAATTGCTGCTGGGGTGGTATAAGAGGAAGAAAAGGCCTTGACTCTGTGTGAGCTCTGCTTGACAGGACTAAAAACATCCCTGAATAATCAACACTATTTTCAGCACAAATCCAAACCATAGCCCCATACCAGCTATTATGAAAAAAACTAACTTTATTCCAGTCAAAACCAGAGCAATTTACCATTGTAGGAAAGCAAGAAATTTTAAGCGATGAATGAATACCAACATTGATAACATCTACATAAACTTATTTTGGGTACCTCATGATTAGGCTAAGTATCTACATGGCAAGCATTTCCATAATTTTGACCAACTTTCTCTTCACTTATGCTCATAATGTCTATTTAATGAGACCATACCTTAGAGAACAATATCTCATCTTTATCACAACCCCTCTTCCTACTGTGTTTTTGTTACAGTGTTCTCCACAAATACCAGTGCTTTATCCTTCCAAAACTTGTTTTCAAATGAGCCAAAAGGATTATTAGAGCAATGTGCCATTCATAATTACTACTAGCCATGGAAAGTACCAAAGAGCTCTCACTCTTGACTTACCAACAAGTGGGGAAAGGGGAACGACTAAGCATTGTGTACACCATCAGATCATTCCACAGCAATAACAAAGCTGACAGTCCTGTATGTGTCAGGTCCTCCATACCATAATAAAGCCTGACAGTTTTAGAACAGCCTGCATTTCTGCTGGCTAAATATGTCAGAAACCTAAAAGGAAATTGCCACACACAAAAGAACAAACCCCAAAAACAAAACCCAAACCTCTTTTTTTTTTTTTTTTTTCCTTTTTTTTCCGGAAACCACCTACGC
>WUAM01000334.1:10627026-10640501 GCA_024336885.1 Actenoides hombroni | reverse complement strand
GCGTGGATGGGTAAACCTCGAACTGTGTGTTTGAAAATCTTTGGCAAAATGTTTAATTAGTTATTATTTGTAAAATGTTATGTAATCAGAGAAGTAGTATAATGGTAAGGACAAAAAGTAAGATGATCAAGAGAAGCAGAAATCATTTTTACTGCCCTTCCTCTAAGGTACATTTGGTCTCTGGGCCAAGACTACCAAGAAGAGTGACAATTACTGGTGATTTCTATTCGGGATTTGGAGATGTCAATGTTTATACATTAAGCTCTATAACTGGGAAGAAATTGTCTCTGATAAAGCTTTTAGTTTATTCAAACTAAACATTTTTCTCCTTGTTATCCACTAATTCTATTAAAAATTACTGACTTTAGTGGAAACTCTTGGTGTGTAATATCTAAAGAAGTAAACAGTCTGTTGTAAACAAGCGTTTCATGCACATTGAATTTGAGCCTGACATCAAATTTGAGCTAAGTTACAACAAAGTTTAAGAAGATTTGTGAGTAGCCAGGAAAGTATTTGAAGAATCAAATTAAGAAAAAAACCAAACACAATAGAAAAACTGAGAAAAAACATGGATAGATATAGGACTTAACTTCTTATTTAAGCCATTGCTGTTCATCATGCAACCAGATTGAGCTCTCATTTCATTGCTTGCTCATAGGCTGTTACAATACTGGGATGAACATTAGAAGCTTAAAACTCTTTAACTTGCAATTCTTGACTGTGACATTGGTCGAAGACAGTAAGCACTGGCCACTGTGATGGCTTAACTGCCATATGGCAGCTCTTTGCACCTGGATCAGGTATTTGACATGATTAGGGAAGGAAAGTGTTTCTGTATGTGTGAGTGTGCATGTGTGTGCATGCGCATGTAGTGTGCAAGCACACTCCTAGCATTAAGGCCATAATCAAACTCTGATCAGTAAACATGAGCAGCTGGATGGCATTAAGTGTATGATTTTAATCTACAAATCAAGGGGGTATTTGCTCAATTGCGTACATACATTCACAGTTAATAAAGAAGAAGGCTTGGTTTTTTAAGGGGTCAAGTTCTACCCCAAGCATGTGGCTGGGTCTGCTTTAGTTTGGTTAAGAGATGTTTGCACACATTTTACATAATTTAGATGGAATATACAAATACACATGGATCTCAGGGACCCAGATAGACAGAAAAAGGTCTTTTCTAACCTATTCTTGGGCATACTTGCAGCAGCAGCTGCTGTAGTTGCCTTTGTTTATTCTGTCTCCACATTAATTACCTTACACTGAGAGAAAAGTTTCCTCACCTCTTAGTCTCTGGTTATTTAGTCAGTTAAATCAATTTTCTTCACTTTGATGCCTTTCACTCTAGAAAGCAGCTTTTATATTGTACTTACCATTACTCTCAGGGCTGGGCTTATACTATAGTTGCATTGTTGTGGGAAGATACATACACACATATATAGATATGTAAGTATTTTTGCTCCTTTTTCTTATCTTTGTAATAGAACCATAGAATAGTTTGGATTGGAAGGGATCTTTAGAAATTGTCTAGTTCCAATCCTCCTGCCATGCACAGGAACATCTTCCTCTATAACAGGCTGACAAAAGCTCCATCCAAGCCTTATGAAATGAATTATCTAGGAACTCATTTCCTGCCTTTATGATCTGGAAGGGTTTGGTATATGACTAAAATTTTGGGCTCTGTTCATACTAATGTTGATGGCATCCTGTAATGCTCTAGACTGTAGAAGCTGTGAATCTCAGTCATGACTTTATGGAAATATCTAGTACTCTGGGCTCCGTACTTGATAAATGCTGATAAAATCTGGGTAAGCACTCTGTAGAAAATACATTCCTCTTCAGTATTTGTGTATATGAAGGGTGATGCGGAAGATTGCCAAACCTGCTTTTAAGAGCACCAAAATCATTATTAGATCTTTTCTTTGCCTTTGAGTCACATACAGTTCTACAGCCATGGTTAATATTAATGAAATATGAAGCATACATGCTGTTCTTTAATTCTTTATGTATCAAAAGTGGCAAATATAAGCTTTCATTTTTTATATATCTAAAGTGATAAACATAAGCTCAGCCTCAGAATCTATCATTCTAGAACTGAATAAAGTCAGTATGTAGGAACAGACATACTAAAACCAAAATACCAGATAAGCCAAGATTCTTCTCCACCAGAATGAGTGGTCAGGGATACGCGAGGAAGAATATTAAAAAAATATATACAAGCATACACCTTCATTTAATCTGTAAATCAGCAGTTTATAAGCTGCCTATGATGGAGTTTGCTTTTCAGCTATCATAATTAATTTGTGCTGATGGAATTCTGTTTTCAGAAGTTTATGTAATCTGGTTTATGGGAGCGTGGGAAGGGGAGATAATGGCATTTATTTATTATAATGATTTCTACAAAGACAGTTGAGGCTCAGTGAGTCCCATAATATATTTTTCCATTGGTAGAAAATGTATGTGTTTGATTTGGTTTGAGACAGATGTCCTGGCAATGCTTTTGTTTTTCCCTCTTGCTGTTTGACCAACCCACCACTTATTGAAGTCAGTGGAAGGATATCATACATGTCCCATTTAGGAATTATGGCTACTGCTTTACACTGACCATAAAGAAGCCCAAAGCACAGCTGTCCTTAAATGTAAATAGAGTCTCTTAGTACTCTCATGTCTGTTCCCAGTTGAAGATGCCATTACAACCACTGCTGAGTCAGTGGTTAAACCTAGAATCCCTCATAATCAGGCTTAATTTGAGCACAGAAATAATCTGACGACAAGTAATGAACATCCTTTTGCACATTGGAAGCAACGATACACTTGTAGAAGGTGATATTCTGTGATTCTGTGCGGTTTTAGGAAAAAAAAAAGGTAAAAAGTCTTAAGATCTTTTTTCTAATTAACTGCCTTCTGGGTACAAGTCCATTTAACAGATATGACCTAAACCCTAAACTATTGTCAGTCCATCAGTTTAGCATGCACATGTCCAGGCCCATCCCATGTAAAACCCATTTTCTTTGGAGCCCTGCAAGTTTGCAATAACCCATCTGTATCTATCAGGTCTCACACAGTTAGGCTGTGAGGCTGGCTTCTTCACTTTCCAGCTCAAGTGCATTTCTCTCTCCATGCCACAGGCAAAGGAAATGTGTTTTTCATAAAGGGGTGATATGCTAACAAAATGACAGGAGTTTTGGGGAACGGGTAGAGAGGAACAACAGAGCCTAATATAATGTTAAAAAGGCTTTTAAATCAACACATCAGCTTCTTACAGGAAGGAAAAATGCTGAACTGTTATAGAAATGATATAAATTCAACAGATACAGCATAGGATGTGCTACAGCATTGTACCTTTATCACAGGTCCTAAGACCTCATGCCTGTGAATCAGAAAAGAGAAGAGGAAAGGTATACTGGAAAACAGAGATTTTTACACACCGTCTTAACTGTGCAATCGTTTTGGCAAGATATGCAAGAAAATATCAAATACATATTTATCCATATTTTATATGGGCAAATAATTAGATTGCATAGATAAGCAGATTGTTAATTTCAGTGCAATAATATTTTCTGCAAGGACTGGTAGAAAGGAGGGAGAAAGTAAGAAAAAGCTAACTCCTAAAGGATGAAACCAGAGAACAGACTGAGATTATATTAAGTGCTATGCTGAGCACATTACTCTAGTCTTCTTGTAGCAAATAAACAAGCAAAATGCAGGCAGGCATTGCTTTTAGCAACCCAGATAAACCATCATGCACCTTTAACATGACGAGTTTATTTCATACCAGTCCTTAAATTTGCTATACAGGTTTTAAAACATAATTTACATTTTTAAATGCAGTTATTAAAAATAAATTTTTGGTAATCTCCTCAGATTCCTTTTCTATACATACTATTTTCTAAGGAGAGGGATGAAGTAGTAGGTTGTGTCCTGAAGTAATCCTAGTATGGATAAAATGTTTTGAGTTCACAGCCACTGCTTTTGCTAAGTGGAAATTCTTTCTAAGTCTAGGTGAGGCATGCTGTCTGGTGGCTTCTGTAGTATTTAAATGTATTTACACATTGACTGATGAGGGAATAGTTGGAGGCATAGATACAAATACATTCACATCCACAAACCGATATGTAAAAAACTAGACACACACACACAAATAAAACCTTACATATAGCACATGAACTTATCATGTATACACTGTAGCATGCCAGTAAAAATTGTTCCACAGTAAGGAAACTGGACCAGTGCAGGCCATTTATTTTTCATTTTCCCATTAATTTTAATTATGGAATTCAAATGTATTACACTTGCTTTAAATTTTTATGTCATGAATGCATGCCGAGAGCTTTGCAAAAGCACATTTCAAACAATCCAATTTCCAAGATCTGTGCCTAACGAGCTACAGAGGAACTGGGACCATATCCTACCCAGGTTTAAATTATTAATATATTTTTCATAATTCTCCATTATCCTTCTTGGAAAACAGCACATTTCAAGTATTCTCAAGTGCTGGGTTTGTTTGGGTTGTTTTTTTTGCCTTCCAGATTCTGTTTTTACTTTCAACGCTTACTTTTCCCCTGTTTCAGAAGTCTCTTTTTGCTGCTGACATAGACTGAGGACATTAATCACATATTTGTATATTGAAAGTGGAATATCTCTCTGAAACTGAGAACCATCTTGTTTTTCTTTTTCTCACTTCTACACATACATGCAAACAGGAGTGGATGAAAGTCAGGAATGTGCATTTACCTACACACACATCCTTACCCTAAGGGTGAGCCAACACAGGTAACCCACACCTGGGGATTCACCTAAAAGCTAATTCAAAGGAATTACACAAACATGCTCAAAAGCTTCAATCCCTGCAAAAGCATGCCTGCATGTTCCGCTGCACCCAACTCTGTTACATTGGCTTTAGTAGTATAAACAGAAAATGCAAATTCATACATACCCTTAATCACACAAACGAAGGGCTTCATTTGCATACCCTTCATAATTCAATTTAATTTTTTTTTGTCAAGAGTTGTGAATGCTTCATGTTTGCTTTAATCAGAATGTTGACATTTACACTGAAGCCAATTTCTCTTTTTCTATTCCATGTTTTGTTTAACCGCGACAAGTGACAGCAAACTGGAGGGAACAGACTTTTTAAATTGGCTCTTTGCCCGGAATGCATCATTTCTCTTGTAGTTGTTTCCCCATCACCCACCCCCTCCCTGCTAGGCATTGCAAAAAGAAATGTGAAAACATACTCTGCGAACACAGGAGTGAGGTGTTAGTGCTTTTAGATAAAGATTTGTGTTGTATTTTAAAACTAGATTGCTGTACAGTTTCAAGCTATTAGCAGGAACCTATTACACCATCGCTTTGGGTCCTTGGAGAGATGTGCTTAGTGTATTTCAGTAATTCAAGGCAAATAGAAAACCTACATGTGAAAATATTTAACGGCAAAGGCACCAACTGCTCAAGGCTGCTGGAGGAAGGAGGCATGCTTTCTGTTAACTCTTTCCTTGGGTTTTTCAATGCAACAGTTTCTGTTATTCTCCCCAAAACTCACAAAATTGCTCTAGTCCTTTTTTGTATGTAAGAGACTACTGATATTGAGCGAATTTTCTCTGACTTCCACTGTGGCCTGTGTGCATGTAGTTGTCTGCTCACCCACTCATGTCATTTTGGTCTGCTGTTAATACCTCTCAACATTTAGACATTTCAAGGCCCATCCTGATGGGAAAAAAATCCTGAGATTTGTCTTTATAAGAAAAATGAAAGACAAAGAAATTAAATAGCATTAACACCCACCACACCACCCTGCCCCAATGCAGTGGTAAATTCAAGCCTAGAAGAAAAGTTTTATGATTTTAAGTGCTATGGGTTTACCCATCGCCCATCCCTTCAACTTATCTTTCGCATTGGGATAACATTTGAAACATAACCAGGGCCACTCAGAAGTTGTAATACCAGGTCCTTTTCACCACATGCCAACAGTCTTGATATTAGTGAGGGAATATCTGGAAGATAAACAGAAATTACCACAAATACTCTTTTTTTTTTTTTTTTTTTTTTTCCCTCAGAATGAAAACGGAGAAACTGGCAAGCTCCATGTAAGAAGTCCTCCCCAAAGTAGAATTTGTGTCAGAGACCTTGCAGAGAGATTGCACAAGACTGACTGGAACAAGCTGGTAAGTGTAAAGCATTCTGCATAACTACTATAGCAGTGGTAAAAAATCCAGATATTTTTGAAGACACGGAATCCAAATCCGTAAAAGCCCTATTTCAAGCTGAGATCAGATCCTACCATAAACCATATCAAAAACTTCAGTCCTGGAGCACTGTTTCTGCCCAATGCCTATTGTAATAGGATCCCAATATACCAGGTAGAAAACAGGAATACAGCACGTAGAGGACATTTGAGATGGTAGAGAGAAAGTGTAAGATAAAAGGTGGAATCTTCTCCATAATGTGGCTAAACAATTGATGGAAGAGTACTCAGTGCTGTGAACATCACTTCCCATTTACTGTGTGTATAAAAGGTATTGAGCTTACATAGCCCTCTGTATCACAATTGTTGGAGTGTCAGATGCATCTCTTTTCCCTTGCTAAAACATATATATGTATTTAGATTAAAAACATAGATATGATTTTTATAAAACTGCTTATTGAATTTTTCTGTAACAACCTTTACATATGAAAGGATAATGTACCTGACAGATTATGACAGAGATAGAAAAAAAAAGCATAGTAGGGGAAAACATGCTGTGTGTTAATCAAAGGAAAACCTGAAACTGACAAAATAATAAGAGCTAAAGAAACAAAATAAATATGAACCAAAACTCACAACAGCCAGGAAACAAGGGACCAAAGTGATCTTGCTTACATTAAGTGTGAGTCAGGAGAACACACAACAATTATTCAGTTTCTATCTTTTATATTTGTTTGCATTTGTTATATATCCATCTGTGAGCTATGTACAATAAACTCAACACTCACTTCTGAGCTAGGATTTTGCATGTGCTGAAGTGGAGCTGAGAGAGTTCAGATAGCTCAGGAGTTGAATGAGAGAAAATTAAATACCTGATTACTCTGTCTGTCTACTTATCTGCCTACAGAATCATAGAATCTTAGAAACATTCTAGTTAGAAGAGACCTTCAAGATCAAGTACAACTGCTAACCCAGCACTGCCAAGTCACCACTAAACCATGTCCCTCAACACCACATCCACACTGCTTTTAAATGCCTCCAGGGATGGTGACTCCACCACTTCCCTGGGCAGCCTGTTCCTGTGCTTGACAACCACTGCAGTGAAGATATTTTTCCTAATATCTAATCTAAACTTCCCCTGGTGCAACTTGAGGCCATTTCCTCTTATCCTACTACTTGCTACATGGGAGAACAGACTGAGCCCCACCTCTCTACAACATCCTTTCAGGTGGTTGTAGAGAACAAGAAGGTCTCCCCTTAGCCTCCTTTTCTAAACAGGTTAAACTACCCCAGTTCCCTCAGCTTCTCCTCAGAAGGCTTGTTCTCCAGACATTTCAATAGCTTTGTTGCCCTTCCCTGGACATGCTCCAGCCCCTCAATGATGTTTGTGTAGTGAGGGCCCCAAAACTGAACCCAGTATTTGAGGTGCAGCCTCACCAGTGCTGAGTACAAGGGAGCAATCACTTCCTTAGTCCTGCTGGTCACAATATTTGTGATACAAGCCAGGATGCTGTTGGCCATCTTGGCCACCTGGGCACACTGCCTGCTCCTATTTAGCTGTCTATTGACTATCACCTCCAGGACCCTTTTCTGCCAGGCAGCTTTCCAACCACTCTTCCGCAAGCTCATTGCGTCACATAGGGTTGCTGTGACCCAGGTGCAAGACCCAGCATTTGACCTTGTTGAACATCATGCCACTGTCCCCAGCCCATTGATCCAGCCTGTCCAGATTCCTCTGTAGAGCCTCCCTACACTCATGCAGATCAATACTGCCACCTACCTTGGTGTGTGTGCAAACTTGATGAGGGTGCCCTTGATACTCATCCATATCATTCCTAAATATACTAAAGAGAACTGCCTCTAGTATTGAGCCCTGGAGGACACCACTTTTGATCAGCAGCCAACTGCATTTAACTCCATTCACTGCCACACTTTGGGCCCAGCCATTCAGCCATTTTTCTATCTAATGCAGCATATGCCTATCCAAACTATGAGGAGACAGTTTCTTCAGGAGAATGCTGTGGGAAATGGTGTCAAAGGCTGATGTTCAGATAAACAACATCCACAGTCATTCCCTTATCCACTAAGTGGGTCAACCTGTCACAGGAGATCTGATTAGTCAAGCAGGACCTGCCCTTCATAAACCCATGTTGACTGGGTTTATGCTATCTGTCAGCCTAAGTGTTGGGATTATATGCTGAGTAGCATTCTGTTCTAAAAATGAGTAATGTTTGATCTTGAAAGGGAACCTAAATTCAGGATAGGGACTAGGGTTCCAGAATTATTGTCCAGGGACTAATATGGCCTAGAATTATGTGGGTGCATAACTTTACATACTTAACACTCTTTTCCCTGGACCTGGTGCACAGGGTCAAACTGTTAGTGAGAAGGAATTATACTGTATAACCAATGTAATTAACCAGCACCAAGCACTGATAATGAATCATTCATAAGATCTTTCAGACTAACAACATGAGTGAATTTTTCTTAGCTATTAACTACCATTAACTATTAGATATAGTAAGTATCGATATTTANNNNATAATCTGATCACACACTTTCACAAAAAATGAAGAAAACCCGCAGTTAAAAAAGGTGTTTCTAGATAAACAGAATCACAGAATCACAGACTGACTGAGGTTGGAAGACGCCTCTGGAGACCATCTGATCCAATTCTTCTACTTAGGTAAGGCTATCTACAGCAGGCTGCCCAGGACAATGTCCAGATGTTTTTTTAATATCTCTAAGGATGGAGATCCCACAATATCCCTGGGCAGCCTGTGTTAGTGCTCAGTCATCCTCACAGCAAAGAAGTGTTTCCTGAAGTTCAGAGGGAACTTCCTGTATTTCAATTTGTGCTTGTTGCCTCTTGTCCTGTCATTGGCACGAATGACTCTGTTCTTTTTTCATCTTAATAAGATCCCCCCTGAGCCTTCTCTTCCTGAGCTTGGGCAGTGCCTCAGCCTTTCTTCATATGAGAGATGCTCTAGTCCCATCACCATCCTTAAGTCCCTTTGTTGAACTTTCTCCAGTATGTCCTTGTCTCTCTTGAACTCAAGAGCCCAGAAGTGGACACAATATTGCAGGTGTGACCTCACCAGTGCTGAGCAGAGGAGAAACATCTACTGACTTGACCTGTATAGAAGTGTTTTATCTAATACACCCCAGGATACCATTTGCCTTCTTAACAGCAAGGGTACTTTGCTGCCTCAGGTGGAACTTGTCCACCAGGAACCTAGGGTCCTTTTCTGTCCAGTTGTTTTCCAGTTGGGTTGTTCCCAGCATATACAGATGCATTGAGTTGTTCCTCTCCAGGTGCAGGACTTTGCATTTCTCCTTCTGGAAGTTCATGAGATTCCTTTCAGACCTTTTCTCTAGCCTGCTACATTCCCTCTGGATGGCAGAATGATTCTCTGGTGTATCGGTCAGTCCTCCCAGTTCTATGTTATCAATCAACTTGCTGAGGGTATACTCTGTCCCACCATTCAGACAACTGAATGATCACACAGCTTTGAACTGCTGTGTGAGAAGAGGGAAAGAAACCTGTACACTAGTTCCTGTGACTGAATGCTCATTGTGAAAGTCAGTAAACATAATTAAGACATTTCTTAACCTTACCTGGAGTACTGCATCCAGTTCTGGAGTCCCTATTACAGGAAAGATATGGACATGCTGGAGCATGTCCAGAGAAAGGCCATGACAAGTATCAGAGGGCTGGAGCACCTCTCCCATGGGGACAGACTGAGAGAGTTGGGGTTGTTCAGTCTAGAAAAAAGAACACTCCGGGGAGACCTTATTGTGGCCTTCCAGTAGCTGAAGGGGGCCTATAAGAAAGCTGGTGAGGGACTTTTTAGACTGTCAGGCAGTGATAGGACTAGAAGGAATGGATTAAAACTAGAGATAGGTCAATTCAGGTTAGACATTAGGAAGAAGTTCTTCCCCATGAGATTGGTGAGACACTGGAACATGTTGCCCAGAGAGGTGGTGGAAGCTCCATCCTTGGAAGTTTTTAAGACTAGGCTGGATGGGGCTCTGAGCAACCTGCTGTAGTGGGAGATGTCCCTGCCCATGGCAGGGGGCTTAGAACTAGATGATCTTTAAGGTCCCTTCCAACCCTGACAATTCTGTGATTCTATGATTCTTTTTCTTTTCATAGGGAAGGCATAAATATTAGGCTGCAGATCATGGCATGAGTTCCCCAGCCCCATGACTAATTTGGTACAAAATTGAACAGATTGAACAGGAGGGATGGGTCCAGGATTATAATATTTGTAGGATTATAAAGAGAAATAATTTAAAAAAATGTGTAAATGTTATTTCATTGTTTCATTTGGACAGAGAGCCCACAGAAACACGCAGCTGTCCAGGTCACAGGCTGCAGGGGGTGTCACAGCCTTGCACTGGCAAGAAGTG
Source organism: Actenoides hombroni (assembly GCA_024336885.1). Lineage (NCBI taxonomy): Eukaryota > Metazoa > Chordata > Aves > Coraciiformes > Alcedinidae > Actenoides > Actenoides hombroni. The sequence goes on along the minus strand of WUAM01000334.1, from coordinate 10,629,904 downwards.
ACAGTGATAAGAACTGCTGTGTGCACTGTGAACAGGTGGATGATCTCTGCAATGTGGCAAAGTTGCAAGAGGAAGTTGAAAGGTTAAGGAGCATCAGGGAGGCTGAACAGGAGACAGAGTGATGGAGCCAAGCTCTGCCCTCCTTGAAACAAAAATAGGAGCACCTGTCAGAAAACACTCAGGATCAGGGGACCTCTCTATCCTGACCCTGTTAGATCAGAGGCAGTAGTAGGGATGAGAAGAATGAATGGAGGCAAGTTCATAGTGCGTGGCAGTAGACAAACTCTCTCCTTGCCCACCTCACCCCCCAGGTGCTACTGAAAACCACATGTGAGGCTCTGGTTGAGGAAGACCAGTCAAATAAGGATGTGGTCAATGGGCAACCTGTACCAGAGGTATGTCCGCAGTCAGAAAGGCCTACTGCTCATATCAAGATCACATCCAGAAGGAAAAAAAAAGGTTATTGTTGTAGGCAACTTCCTTCTTAGAGGAATAGAATGTCCAACAAGCCAGGTAGACCCTCCTCACAGGAAAGTCTGCTGTCTTTCTGGAGCCCAGGGTAAGGATATCACTACGAAACTTCCTAACTTGGTACGATCCTCAGACTGTTAACCATTACTGATATTCCATATAGGTGGAATATATGCTGGGACTGGTAATCCAACAACAGTCAAAAGAGACTTTGTTGCTTTGGGATGACTGAGGTCGGTGAGGGAATCTGGGGCACAAATTACCTTTTCGTCTCTTCTTCAAGTTGGAGGCAGTGACACTGGAGTGAACAGATAAATACAGGCTGTTACTACATGTCCCCGTAGCTGGTGTCACAGTAACAATTTTGGCTTTTTTGACTATACAGCACCAACACCAGGCTTGCTGGCATCAAATGGTAGACAACTTTCTCAAAGGGGAAAAGAGTCTTTTCACAAGAGGTTGAGGTGCTGATTGGCAGGGCTTTAAAGTAGATTTGAAAGGGGAGTGGGATTTATCCAGGCTTGATAGAGAAGCCCCTGGGTGTAATAGCCCAGTACTTGTGGGGCAGCATGGTGTCATTTTTGAGAACCAGAAAATCTTCCACTCCTTAAGCGTGAAAACTATACCCTTGACTCCCTCTCTGAAATACTCATACACCAATGCACATGGCAGGGGGGATAAGCAGGAGGAGTTCGGAATTTGCTTTGGTCTCATGACCATGATCTCATTGCAGTTACTGAGCCATGGTGGGATAGTTTGCATGGCTGGAATGTTGTCATGGATGGTTATGTACTTTTTAGGAATGATAGACAAACACGCCAAGGCATCAGAATTGCTCTTCCTGTGCAAGAGCAACTGGCATGTCTTGAGTTCTACCCAGGGAGTGATGAAGAACATGCTGAAAGCTTATGAGTGAGAATTAAGGGTCACACAAATATAGGCAAAAATGCTGTGGGTGTCTACTACAGACCACCAAAAAAGGAAGAAGATGTTGATGAGGCCTTCTATGGAGAGCTGGAAGTAGCCTCAAAATCACATGCTCATGGGCAGCTTCAAACACTCTGATATTTGTTGGAAGGGTCATACAGTGAGGTACACTCAGTCTAGAAGGCTCTTGCAGTGCATTGACAATAACTTTCCGACATAGGTCGTGGAAAAGCCAATGAGGAGAGGTGTGCTGCTGGACCTGTATAACAAACAAAGAAGGTCTGGTCAGAACCGTGAAGGTTGGGAGCAGCCTTGGTGGTAGTGATCACAATGTGGTAGAGTTTAGTATCATATGAGGAAGAAATAAGGCAATAAGTAATGTTGCAACTCTGGACATCAGGAGAGCTAACTTTATCGTCTTGAAAGACATGCCTGGAGGAATCCCTTGGGCTAAGACTCTAGAAAGTGGGGGAGCCCAAGAGAACTGGTTGATATTCAAACATCTTCTCTTTCAAGCTCAAGATAGATGCATTCCTTTGAGTAAAAAATCAAGTAAAGGAGGCAGGAGATCAGCATGGATGACCAAGGAGCTGCTGGAAAAACTCATGTGGAAGAAAGAAGTTCACAGTATGTCAAAAAAGGGACTGCTTTCTTGGGACAATTTTAAGAATGTTGTCAGGGTATGTGGGGATGCAACAAGGAAGTCCAAGGCCCTCTTGGAATTAACTCTGGCAAAAGAAGAAAAAGAGAACAAGAAGGGCTTCTTCAAATACATCAATGGTAAAAGGAAGACTAGGGAAAATGTGGGCCCACTACTGAGTGAGGTGGGAGCCCAGGTGACAGAGGATGCAGAGAAGGTGGAGCTACTGAATACCTTCTTTGTTTGAGTCTTCACCGATAAGACCAGCCCTCAGGAATCCCTGACCCTGGAAGTAAGAGACAAAGCTTGGAGGGAGGAAGACTCTTCATTGGTCAATGAGGATTGGGTTAGAAATCACTTGGGTAAACTGAACACACACAAATCCATGGGCCCCGATGAGATGTACCCATCAGTGCTGAGGGAGCTGGCTGATGTTGCTCTACCACTTTCCATCATTTTGAAAGATCATGGAGAATGGGAGATATTCCTGAGGACTGGAAGAAAGCCAGTCACTCCAGTCTTCAAAAAGGGCAAGAAGGAAGACCCTGGTAATTCCAGACCAGTCAGTCTCATGTCCATCCCTGGAAAGGTGATGGAGCAGCTCATTCTAGAGATCATCTTTAAGCACATGGAAGAAAAAAAGTTTATCAAGAGTAGCCAGTATGGATTTACTAAATGGAAGTCATGTTTAACTAATCTAATAGCCTTCTATGATGGTGTGACTGAATGTGTAGATATATAGAGAACAGTGGATGTTGTCTACCTTGACTTCAGCAAGGTTTTTGACACTGTCTCCCATAACATCCTCGTGGTTAAAGCTCAGGAAGGGTGGGTTAGAGA
>WUAM01000334.1:10597183-10608703 GCA_024336885.1 Actenoides hombroni | reverse complement strand
CTCCTCTCTTCCTTTCTCTCTCTTTCTTTTCAGATTTTTTTCCCTGATTCTCTCTCTCTTCTTTTTTTTTTTTTTTTTTTTTTTTGTTTCTTCCTAAAGGGATGCTTGAATAGAACTATCTGGTTTAGAAGATGAGGCTGACTGATTACTGTAATTCATAGGGCCTTAATTAGCTGCACAAACCATTAGCTACAATTAGACTATTATAAAACACTTGATGCGCTGTGTCAACCATGGGGGCTCATTTATTCTTGTGGCAGGGAAGGGAGGGGGGAAGGGGAAAAGAGAGCACTGTACAGCCGAGCATGCTAATAAAGAATGATTTTTGATTTAAGATGTTGCCGATAGTGCCTCAAAATTAATCTCAATAGCTGTCTAATTTGTGTCGGTGGATGGTATATTTATTGTAAAATGACACCAAAGCTAAATGAGTTACCTGAAGCAGGACTGCTAATGTCAGCGCCTGGAGACGCAACTCCATATGCCGTAATACAGCAAGGCACTGGGGCTGAATACTCCCAGCGGAGCACTTCGCTTCATCTGTCTCTCAAAATGCAGCAACCTGACTTCCACTTTATGATCCTTAAATAATAATAATAATAAAAAAGAGTATATATGAGAAACAAATTCCAGAACAGCTTTCAAAGGTTAGGGGGCTTACAAGGGCACGGTACAGCTGAAAACCTTATTGAAATGGCGTTGGATGTTAGCATATGTAAAAGTGGAAATTATAAGATTCAACTTTAAAGTGAAAAGAGGGAGAGAATAATACAGATAAGGAGGATTTTTCTAATGTGCGTTACACAGTGAGAATGTAAGAGTGATACTTTCTAACTTAGAGAGGCCTTTGTTGTTTATTTTCCTGTTGCTTTTTCTAATTCATATTATATTGATCCAACTTACTAGTTGCAAATTGCTGGAAATACATTTATAGATTCCTTTAATTTTTGTGTTTACCCTTGATTAATTTCCTGCTTAGTCTCGTTGCAACAGAAAGTCAGGATCTTAAAAAAGGAGAGATTGGTTCAATAACACATGGCACCTAGTCTTTACCATGTATGAAAGTATGAAAGCACAGAGTGGAAGAAAGCAGAATCTGTGGTTAATGTGTAAGATTGGGACTCAGAGACCGGAATTCTGTTCCTGTTGTGCCTTGCATGACCCTGGGCAAATCCATTTCTCTGTGCTTTTGTGCAACACAGGGACAGTCATACTTTTTCTCTTTTATGCTTTGTTCCTTTCAACTGTGGGGCCTAGATTCATAAGGGTAAATCAAGGTAATTTATCTTGATGGACTAGAAAGTAAGACCTGAATTACTTCTGCTGGATTGGGATCTGAACTTTTTGGGGCAAGAATAGCCTCTTGGTTTGGGGAAATACAACACTTGACATCTGGGACCAAATGACATTTGAAAACTCTAAGCCTTCTTGCAAAAAAACCCCTTCCAAACCATGCTGCTAATAGGATGAAGTTGTTACACTGCATATACTGTGATTAAGTAACTGATGATCTTCATTGATGCTGCAGCTGCCAATACACTTTGTACTATCCTCAGCCATTAATATCTCAGCAGAAATAGAGCTTAGGTTGTCCAGCTCCAAAATTACAAGCCTCTGTCACTGGAGCCAAAGGAAGGTGAGTAACTGATAATTGAACTTCAGTGACCTGTCTCTCATTTAGGATGCTAATCGCTACTTCTCCTTCAGGAATGAGAGAAAAAGAATTGGGGCACAACCCTCATCTCTCTACTTATGCACTGACAGGGAAATGTGAGGTGACAGATAAGACTTACTTGCTTCTGATATAGAGGCAGCAGCCACCATTTCCCATGTGTGGAATTCCTCTAGAACAGCTGGTATCATATTGTCTCTTTCTGCTTCTGGTCCCACTGTTCAAGAGCTAAGCAGGTGCTCAGGGGCAAGTGCATTGGAAAGTGGCAGCCCTTACATCTCCCTTTATCATAGTCGGGAAAACCAAATTTTCTGCTTCGCATATCTAAGTGCTGAAGAACAATACTGACATAACTTTAACATGGCTTAAATGAGTATATATGTTGTATACAGTCATCAATGTGACAATATTTCATTAAAGTCTCATGTAGAAAATCTTGGCTCCCTTGAGAGGAAAAGCGTGCAAACATGTAAACAAACCCCCACAAGATGTTATGGAAGGCAAAAAGGCCTTACAAGCAAACAAAAGAATATTAAAAAAAAAAAAAACAACACAGAAAGAAAACCAAATAAACAAAGAATTTTGTCCTACATGTGTATGTGAGTGCATGTATACATACATGCATGCATGCAGAAGATATATGTATACATGTGTGGATGTAAGTATTTATAAAGAAAATATTCACAGAACTAAAAAATTATTTTCTATTGAAAAAACTTAAAAAAAAAATTGTTACACTTTTCAGTCAGTCTGTTCAAAATACAATAATCCATATATGGGCTTTTGAGCTCTGGTAAAATTTGGTGTCAGAGAGAATTCAGTAATTAGTAGTTAATTGTAAAAAGGGACTTGTTTAGATAGGGTTGCCATATTATAATTATGGTGAAAGATGAAAAAGGACTTTCTGGATGATGAAGGAATGATCAGTCAAGGATGACCGAGAGTTCAGTTCAATCTAGTAGTATGATTGCAATTAACAATCACACTCATAAATAGTGCTCCATTGGGAACTGAGGAAATACCCTGGCCTTACAGAAAAAAAAGGTTAAGTCCTGCTGTAGATTGATGAGGTAGGACAGTTAGTGTTTGCAGAAGGAAGAAATTAATATTTTTGCTTTAGTAATAATTATCAACATGTCTTCAAAAGAATTCATGGTCTCCACAAATGACTGCAGGGATATTAAATAAATTGACCTCAAGCTGTTTATGAGACAACATCAGGAAACAGCCTGGAGGAAATAGGTGTGGTGGGTGGCTTCTCTGACAGGAAAATAACTTCCATAAGATGGAAAAGTGTATTTAAAGTCTGTGGTCTTATTAAATTTATTAAACATTCATTCAGTGATTATTGAACAATCACTGTTAAAGCAACAGTTTTTTTGGTTTCCAGATAGTCACCTTCCACTAATGATGACAGAAGACATGGCTGTCTCAGGAGATGTCCCTTGGGGGATCCTCAAAACAGGATGCTTAGGCAGCTGCAAGATTGCAAACCCAGGTGGATGCCTTTCTGCTCTTAACAGTAAGAGAACAGTAAGAGAAGTCAGAAACAATCCTATCCTACTCTTTTTGAGCCCCACATGAAGTGTCTTAATAGCTTTTCTGAATATTTAGACTCCTTTCCATGATTCCATAGGTTTTGGATTTCCATTTCTGAAGCAGTGCTTATTTGGCTTGAATAAAGTCTTCAACACAGTCATTTACATTTTACTTCCCTCCTTTCTTTCATGTCAAAGGGTATGCAGACCTTCTCTGACTTTGTTATGGCTATGGTACATTTACATGAAAGGAAATGAAGGATTTCAGAAAGATGTTTTCAAAGGCTCAAATGACATGCAGGTGTGAGATTCCTATTAACGATCCATGTGTGCTGAGGGCCTTCAAAAGTCTTGCCTTTCATTTTCTGGCTTCTGGAGTTAGCATCACCCTGCTTTCTGTTTTCTTCTCTTTTTATTCTAACTTTCCATTCATTAGTTTAAACTTACAGTGTTATTTTTTGTAGGGTTTTCTTTTTTTTTTTTTTTTTAACTAACCCTTGCATGTCAAACTTATAGACAGTATTACTTAGTGATTCATCTATAGATCCTTCTTGAAGAGATTTCTGCTTGTTGCTTAGGACTTACAGATGTTTTGTACAGACACTGTAAAAACTGAAGAGTTCTCAGCCTTCAACAATGCCAATTTTAAAATCATAAACTCTCCAGCTTCTGAGGAAAGAATGGAGCACTCACACAAAAAGAACAGGTGGGAGGGTGAAAGATTAAGGAGAAGCGGAAAAATACCACCTTCTTTATTTACTAGGTTTGGCTTAGATCTCACAAGTTTCCTTTAATGTAATGTTACCATTTTTTCTTGTTCTGAAGGAAAAAAAAGGTCTCTCAGATCAAAATTTATCACAGTCAAAATAAAAAATGTAACAGACCAGCATAAAACATTTAACAGCAACAGTTAATAATGTATACAATAAAATATTGCACTAATATATTGACAAATACAGCAATAAAATATTAATGTGATTATGCTTCATCAGTGCAACAGCCATTCCTTCCGTCCTTTCAAACAGTTTGAATAAATTCTCTCCCCCTCTAATCAACAATTTCACCACAATCCTTTAAAAGCAAACAAACAAACAAAATGGAATTTGAAATAAGGGTCCCCAAACTGATTTCCCTATGACATCTTATACATATACAAACTAAGGCAGAAGTAATTTATTCCTGGTTTACACCAGGGTAAGTGAAATGAAAACTTACTCCATAACAGCTTAATTAAGAAGACACTGCAACTGTAGTTCTTTTATATTTATTTTCACCACTCCTGGGAAAAAGTCAAGTGCTACTGTCACCATTTTTCAGACACTGACTGAAATATGGGGAGAGGAAGTGTCCAAGCTATAAAGGAGATTTACTCTCAATGTGGAAAGGCCCAGCTTTTTGCTGCAGTGTCTGAAGGCAGACAGACACTTAAGATTGTCCTAGGCTCTTGAGGACATATATGGGTAAGAGTTAGGCACCTAAAACTGCAATTCATAACAGACAGTATTTAGAATTCTTTTCCAAGTCCTCTCAGAGACAGAATCTGACTGTGAGCTTCTGGAAGCCCCTCTCAACTATGAATCCTCTCCTATAATTAAACAAGTCAGGTCAGTTCGTTCTCATATAAACAAGAAAGGTTAAAGGTTAAAGTACTCTCATAGTCTGTGTATACTCATGATTCAAGCCTTTGTCTTCTCTGAATATCCAAGAAACCATACATACAGGAGATTCTATTTAAGGGATGGAACATAAAGAGTAAAGCAGATAACTTAGTGAGAACCCCTTCTTTCAAGTGTTTTAATTATTATTTTCATATAAGCTCTACATTACCAGATCTTATCAGCAACTACTTCATATATTCTAGATATCTTATGAAATCAAAAAGTTCACTGAGGATAAGCCCCCTTAAAAGCACTGTGTCTTTGATCATATTTGCTGCTTAGGAGTGAGAGTATCCTGGTATATTGCTTTAGACGGATGAACCAAGTGGAATTCGCTGCCACAGTTGTAGGTATACGCGTGTTCTTGTGTGCATAGCATACTCACACATGTCATTCCTAAAGCCAGAATTGGATTTCCAGTACAGAAGGGCAATTTTCAACCTATGTTTAATTCATATGCAGAAAAAGATTGCATCATCCCATGCTTTTTGAAAAGGACACTTCAGACATCTCTCCTGGAAGGACATATAAGAACATAGATTTGTGTTTCTAAAATGTCAGTGGCTGCTCAAGCAATAGAAAAGTTGCGCGTTGCAATTCTCTTTAGGTTTGTGAGAGAGACTCATATAATATTATTAGTGTCTTTCATACACATTTAGAAATAATCCCTGGCATCTTTTTTGTCATCTTTTTGAAATTTAATGACTTTACGCTTTTCTGGGTAAACAAAGAGGTTCTCCTACTTGTACATGCTACTTAGAGCAATGTATGTACCTGTAAAATAAAAGGGTGTCTAGACTGTAAACTGTATTTTCTATGACATTGTTATGGTCCTTTTTCAGGCCAATTTCCAGTTCAGCAAAAGTCATAGCCATCTGATGGGCACAATTGCAGCTATTGAGTTTTCTCTGCACAGCCCAGAAAAGAAACAGGAATTCTTGTAGCTAAATGTACACATCAACAGTATAGAAATCTATACCTTAGCTACTCACTCATCTTCCTTTATATTTGGTGAAGAACAACAGACTCTTCCAGGTCACAATTCATCTGATCTCTTTTAGGTGTCTACTTTAATATAAGACGAATTGCATCCTAGAAATGCCCACTGACTATGAAGGAACCCTGAGGTGATGCCTATATTGTAGACATCTACAATTAATCATGTCAATTCCTCAATAGGTTTAAAAATGGTGAAAAGCAATATTTAATATTGGAAGTCCCTTTCCATTCCTTATAATGAAGTCTAGATAGCTCTGCTGTTCTATAAGCAAGAAAACTTTCCCTGATAATTACAGCAGAGAACTCTATTCATATGTAAAAAGGAATGGTTTTCTGGAGTAAAAAAAATAATGTGGCAGTAAAGCAAATGCAGGAAACAAAACAGACTAAACTGATACTGATTTATATTGATTCTATTCTTCTATTCTTCTCTTTCTACTTGACACTGGCTGCTCGAAAATTAGGTGTGATAGCAGATTTTCAGCCAGATCTCCCAAACTGGAAATGTCTTGAAAGACTTCTATATTCCTTGCCTGCATAACACAGGAGATTTGTTCTGTTTCTGTCTTTCACTGGAATCCTCAGAGTGAGTGAGGCAGGTTCATAAAACATGACATTTTCTAGCTCTGCCTCCTACAGAAACCAGCTGTCGATGAATACCAGCAGTCATGGAGCTGAATGTCTTTAGTGGCTCCTGCTGTTGTGTGGGCAGCTCTCATGCATGCCACATATATAGATGTGTTTGCATGTTATTGCCTTTGCAGCTTTGGCATGAAGATCTGGGTCAGTCCCTCTGTAGTGCTGTGGCCATGAGTCTGGAACCTCACCAGCTATTCAAAGACCTTCCATCATATTTTCCCAGCCTATGTTCCCAACCTCCTGTGGGGCTGAAAACATCTAGCATACAAAATCAAACTCAGAGAACATCTGTACATAACAGAAAATGCATATCAATGAAGAAAATGAGAATATTCATTTGATATTGTAAAACCGGATGGTTTTGAGTATTCTGAATTTCCCATCCCTATTCTGAAAAATCAAAATTTGAAAACAGTCATAAAAATAATCCTGTCTTCAGAATGCTTTTGTTTTTAGTGAATCAAAATGTTAACTGTTTGGGTTTTGTTGTGGGTTTTTTTTGTTTATTTGTTTTGCCAAAACATCTCTACCTCATATTTAAAGTCTGTCCCTCCGGACAAGTTTACAGAATGATAAGGACCAAATTGGCTCATGTCCCCGAAGAAATGATTTTTGTATATTCCAAGCATGATAAAAAATATTGGCTATATTTGTTCCAGTCTATCAGGTAAATATGTATATGTGCAGTTTCTTTAAAACATTTAATTATTTACTCAGGAGACCGGAACAGCTGTTCTGCCAGGTAAATACATTTTGAGGCAGCTTTTTAAAATGTGTATTATGTTAGATCTATTTCCACTTAAATGCATTTTTTTTTATAATGCAAATTCTTTTAAAAGGCAAAATCTATTACCTTCAGAGCCATTCTCTTCTATCATGTAAACATAGATTTGGAGGTTGTGCTTTGCATAATAAAATTATGCCAGCAGGATTCTTTGGAAAGTCATTCTTGCTTGATCTTGTGGACCAGATTCTCATGCATTCACTTGTAAGAAGAACAACAAGCTTAACAGATTTTGGTGGAAGTTATTTTATATACTTACACAGAAAACCAGTTTCCTGCATAGCAATGTAACATACATTAGTACATTAGCAAAAGTGCTGTGAGCAGATGTAGCTCACTTGCACCCTTACTCCAGAAAAACATTGCATGTGCAGACACTGGTCTGCATCTCAGCATCCTGACTGCCTGCCAAGTAGAAAACTCAGAAAATTACCCCGTGATCAGACCAAGTTTACTAACTGTTTTAGGCCTAGGAATGCCTATGGATATAGGGCTGTCTTCTACACTTTTATGCTCACAGATTTGCTAGGAACAATTTAACTAATTTCCAGATGTCTATTTTCTACCTCGCTTTAAAGAAGGTGGTATATTTGGCTTTTGAAAGTATTTTTTCTCTTAATTGCTTTGTGAAAAGCAGTATCTAAAATTTATCTTTCCTAAGTTACTTCCTTTAAAAGTAACAAGAGTCTGTCAACATGGCTTTTAGCATTAAACATAATACGACATGTTTAGGAGTAATGGTATTCTTGTGCTTGTGGCAGTCAGAGGTAAAGATCTGTATCAAAAGAATCAACTTTATTACACCAGCCAATATCCTTCTCTAGATTTCATGTGCTCAAAAGCTTGTTCTTTTTTATTTTTCCTCAATTTTTTCTAAAAAAAAAATATTTATTCAGCTTCCTTATCCCACAGATCTCATCCTTGTAGTACCAGCAATTTTAACCTTATACCTACTTTATTAGATGTTTCACATAGGGATTCCAAATAGAGAAGCACAAAAGAGATTCACCCTGGAAGCACTTGTTACCTGATGCTGATTTTACAAATCCATTAACAGATTAATTTGATTTATTACAGGTTCTTTTAGTTATTAACTATTTTACCCTAATTTAAATTTTCTAAGGAAATGGCAAGTGGTGTAAGGATAGGGATACTTATACAGGTGAGTTGCAAGTGATTACTAAAAAGCATATACTTTGATAGTTAATACGGGAAGAAGCCCTGAAAGCTTTTTTATTTCAAAACGAGGTGGAAAGAATCTCAAAAAAATTGTTTCCCAGAACCTTTCCAAGGGTTATTTTTTGATGACATTAGAAGTACTTCACAGGGAGCTGATAATGGTATAACTCCAGTTCTGTTAGTGATGCCATCTGACATTATATTTTGATTGACATAATAACGTGTTTCAGTGTGAGCATGTAGGTGGATGTCAACAGATAAACAAATTGAAGTTGTTGAACTGTATAGCTAACAATACACACAAAAAAAAATAATTAAAAACAATTCTACCTTCAAATGCTATTCCCCATTTTCTAATCTCAGCCAGAAGTTTCTGTCTGAAAGCTCAACAGTGCTTGAGACATTCTTCCTTCCATTTGAAGTACCTTGCTAATCCATCTGAACAACTTTAATAATAACTCAGCATCATGTCTTTTGCTATTCTCTCTCCATTTTTTCTCTTTTTTTTTTTTTTCTTTTCTCTAGGGCTACTATGAGAAGTTAAATGATCCAACAACTTTGTCTTTTGTAGCCTGGGAGTATGGCAAATTTTATTTGGTGGAATCAAGACATTGGAAAGATACTGTAAGTGAAATGCCAGGATAAATTGGTACTCCCCAAATATGATGTGTTCAAGTTGGTTTTCCCAAACTATCAATCTTGTCTCAAATAACAGGTATCTGATCAAAAGATCATTGCTCATCTACAGTGGGTGCAGCTTAAAACTTTGTCTTTTCACCAATGTTCTTCTAAACTGTTTAATATAATACTTCTTTCTGCAGTTAGTAGAGCATTTCAAACTGAAAGGAATTAATTTGTTTTTATATGTAAGTGGAATGACATCTCTGTCACTTGTCTGAAGACCAACATTAATTTGCTGATTTTCATGCTTTTAGAATATTTTAATAGTTTGATCATGTACTATAGTTCAACATGGTTTATAGCTATGTAAACCTTCACATTATTCCAGATCACAAAATTGGTCTTTATTATCCAGGCTCCCATCTTTGACATTAGCCTGTATCTGATGCTTCAGTAGAAAAGGTAAGAAATCAGTAACTGTTTAATTATATAACTCTGTGCTTCTAAACTCTATTTCTTCCTAATATCATCAGATCAGGATGTCTTATGTACTGAAACATCTTAGATTTGAATCTTTGATCTGTGTCAGATTTGTAAATACATTTAGCTATCTAAATGTCTATTAATTTCAGTGCAAAGTTTAGTAATAAAATAAAGGTTATATGTGTAAAATCTGTTGAGAAATTTCTATTCCCATCACCTTTCTGCCCCTTTTAATCTAGGTTTGCATAGTCCCTTTGTATATACAATACCTAAGGACTCTGTTAAATGAGATCTGCAAAACCTGGTTTCCGTGACTTAAGATACAAACATTTCTATCTGTCTTCCTCTATAGTATTATTCTCCACTCCTAGCAAAGCTAGCAAAAAGCTACCTATTACTAGACTTCAGCTGCAGCATCAGGAAGACTAGCATCTTCATTCACATTAGAACTAAAACTTCCAATCTGGAACACCTCAGGGAACAGTATATTTTTCTTTTACTGACTCCTTTGGGGTGTTGTGACTTGCAGAGTAAGGGTGAGGTAAACTTCCAAGCAGGGCAGAGATATAAATACTGAGAGATTTGCCCAAGATCACCTGTCAGCATCCTAAGCCTTTCCTCAAGTTCTGCTTCCAAGTTATCCTGAGGCAATGAGCTCCACAGAAGAGTTAGTGTTAGTTTTTAAATATACTTGCATATAGAAGTTTGCATATATAGAGATATTTTCTTCAGTGTTATTTCCTAGATAGATACCGAAATCATATCAATACACTTTAAGTATTATTTTTATGTTTGCAGAGTTGAGGGTAAAGTACACTGTTTACCTTCTAAGAAAAAGATCAAGAATTTATCGACTTGAATGAATAAAAGGAGTTTAAAAAGAAGAGCAGAATGTTGTTTGTAGGTTTTTATTTGTTTTTGTCTGTCTGCTTGTTGTTTTTTTATTTTTAAAGAAATGAATATAGTTCCATTCAGTATTCATTTTAAATGTTAGTTTTATATTCTTCCTTATTTCTAGTGTGTAAAAAATTAGCTATAATAAATTCTTATACTCCTGTCCTCTAAAACATTTGTGATAGAAAAATAAGTCAGTCACAAGTGTTAAGAGACAATCTTTTAATTTGGGTAACAAGTGTTTTTGTAGAAACAGGCTTTTCTTTATGGTATCGAAAGAATTCAGGATTAGAGATAAGCACAGGTTAAAAATAATTTTTATGTCCAGATACAGAAAGCCTGAGTGATTCATATGCTTTCAATTCTTCCTGTGAATTTGTCCTTTGCTTTCAATTGTTCTTATTTACATATAGTCTAGTTTCAGAGCAGAGACCTTTTAAAAACATCGATAGGTCAATAAATCTATGCTTTTAATAGGGATGTACTTTTGTCCATTCTTTATTTTGGAGTGTTTCATTATACGTTGTCCTGCATGACTATACACTGCTGAACATGAAATGTTTACATTCAATTGATTGGTTCTTTCAACACATTTGATTATCAGAAAGTGCAGAAAGAATGTTTTCAAGGTTTATAAAGGCATATGTTGACCTTTCTTTGTGAATATAAAAGCCTAATTCTACTGCCATTATCCCATCTGCAGAGGGTCTGTGGTGCAACATCTCGGAACATATGAACTCTCACAGCACAATGGAGATGTAACATTTCCAAGAACACATGACTAAGGACATGTGTCTATTGTGGACGTAGACTTTTATTCTTCTTTATGATGCCTTCTTCCAGCTGTCTTTGCAAATCATACATAGAACTGGAAACATGGTCCAGAGACTCACATCTAATAACATCAATCTCTGCTTAAACACAGATCAACTGTCTGAACTTTGAGAAACTGCTCTAAGAAAGGAGTCTGAGGCATATTACCTGTTAAGTATGCCTCACTTTGCATCCTGCCTTATTGCCTGTAAACGGCTATCTCAAAAATACCCTATTACA
>WUAM01000334.1:10575410-10586868 GCA_024336885.1 Actenoides hombroni | reverse complement strand
CTCTGGACACGTTCCAGCACATCCATATCCCTCCTGTAATAGGGGCTCCAGAACTGGATGCAGTACTCCAGGTGAGGCCTCACAAGAGTGGAGTAGAGGGGAAGAATTACTTCCTCAACCTGCTGGACACGCTTCTCTTGATGCAGCCCAGGATGTGATTGGCCCTCTCGGCTGTGAGATCACACTGATGGCTCATGTTGAGTTTCTCATCCACCAGCACTCCCAAGTCCTTTTCCTCACGGCTGTTCTCAAGCCAGTCACTGCCCAGCCTATCTTGGTGCTTGGGATTGCTCCGACCCAGATGAAGGACCTTACATTTGGCCTTGTTGAACTTCATCAGGTTATCATGGGTTATATTTACATGAGTCATATTTACCGCACTTTTTTAATTTCATCTTGGTTTTATTTTTTTTCAGACAGAAGGATAAACTTACATCAATGACAATGCTGTAGTAAAAGTCTGTGAAGGTTATGGTGAGGATCATGTGTACTTGAAGGGATAAATTCTATCTTTCAGTGTTGATGTGTAAAACAGATGTTGAGAGTGGGAGGTACAGCAATCTGCATCTGATACCTTCCAAAAATCCAGCGAGACACAAAGGTAAAGGGTCAGAGTATTCCCAATATACAGTGTAAAGTTCATCTATGGACAGCTTTCCACTTACTGAACACAGATTTCAGTGAAAGCACACTAAAATCCAAGATGACTTTTGTCTGACCTCAGAGTTCCTGGGATACTTGAGAACATGCATTTAAATATTATTAATGATGCAAATGGGCCTAATGTCACTTCTCCACATGAGTCATTATACACTCTGGACAAGAGCAAGGATAGCTAATATAATGAGAAATGTTTTCTTTTTTTTTCACATGAGAAAATGGGAATGCCTGTCGTGGATTATTTGAGTCTCTAAAGACAAGAAGTATTAGAAGGATGTAGTAAGTAATAAATAGTGCTAAGAAACCGTAAAGCATAGATATAGCATACTTCCTTCGCTTCCTAATCCCTTCCTTCTCCCACCCCACTTCCCACCCAACCTTCTTTGTTCCAAAATCAGATTAAGTACAAGGAGAAAGCCCTTTGAGCCATTGCTAAGCAGAGGAGCTCATGTACACAGTTCTGGGCAGTAAGCAGCAGCGTGGGTCCCATCCAAAGACATGAAGGAACATCAGATTTTATGCTGATACAGGGCAGCACAAAAGCTTGGCAATGAAGATGTAGCTCATAGGAAGACCAGGGATGGAACTGTCTCAGTTCAAGCTGAACAAAGCAGATGAAAAATTGTGCCCAATTGCTGTATTTGGTTGTAAAAAACTTAACTGGCTTTAGGAAAAAAATTGATTACCTTTTCTTGTTAAAAAGGAAATAATGTTTTCAGAACTGGTATTCCAGAAGAAGAAAAATGTAGATAATTTCCAGAAACTGATTTTAACTTCATGAGGCATGTATTAGGTATTATTATCTGTTTTGGGTTTGCCTAGTAATGATGTAAATACTTATGCTGCATAAAAAAAACCCCAAAAACAACAACAACAAGAAAAGGGTTCAATATGTCTAAGATTTAAACTTACTGAAAATGAAAATTTTCTTCCTTGGAAATTTAGGATGATGAAAAGAGAAAGAGGATCATAAAAGCAATGAGTTCTGAAAAATCTGGGATTCTCTGTGTACTTTCTGTGAAAATAAACTCTGTGAACTCTCCTCCAAAAGGTATCTGACATACTTGGCAGGAATTGTAGGCAATGCATATCCTTCATTATCCAATGTGAGTCATACAAAACTTGAATGTGACATGATTCAGGTCCTTCTGAATAGACTAGTATCTCCTGAAAAAAATTCTATTGTGATTTTCTGTTGTTCATTTTTTTGAAGGAAATGGAAATCTCATTTTAAGCAACTTTGGGAGTAAAAGGGAAAAATACAGATGCAGGGGCATTAATCTGCTGTGGATAACTTATGTATCTCAGGGTCCATATTTTAAGTAAATGTTCACTGCATCATTAAACTTTGGCATTTACAGTATGCATCAAAAATAGAAACTTTATTCAGCCAGAGAAGGCAAAGATTTGCAAGGAAGGGTGTAAAATGGCACAATTCCATTGATTTCTGTGGAGATGCAGCAATTTACATCATCTGGGAGTATGGCCCACAACCTCCTCAACAAAAAATAAAGTCAAACTATGAATATGGAAAAGTAGGACTTTGCCTAACTTCTTTTGACTTTGAGAAGGTTACAGGCGAGGTTGGCAGTGTCAATGCATACAGCATGATTTATCTGGAGTTTCAGAAAACCCTCAATAAAGTTCCACATGACAGGCATCTGTTTAAGTTGAAAGCTGCAAGGATCCAGGATAAGACATGGAAGTGAATAAAGAAATAGTTAAAAAAAAAAAAGGACACAAAGGCTACCTGCATGTTCAGCTAGACTGCTTCCCTGGCAAGGTTAATAACAGCAGTGTTTCTGAAATAATTGTGTTAGTTCTTGAAGTTGCAGGAGAAATCTGAAACTGTTTATTATAAAAGTATAAAAAAGAGGAAAAGAAAAGGAAAGAAAGGGAAAGACAAAAGTTGCTAAATAACCTGAGTAAGATTAATTTTTATTTAAACTTTCCCTAGACTTGTTATTGCTTTACAGATTGTTGTAGTATGTGATCAAGAAGGTTGGTAGAAAATAAACACTTTCAATGAAGCAGCAAAACAGTTCTCCAGCAGCTGAGTTGAATGCAGCTGCTTAAAGGCAGTCAAGCTACAATCAGTTCCAACTTGAGAGGTTGTTATAGTGGAGGGAGGGGGATACAATCAAGCTGGATCAGTGGGGAGAGCACACTCCTTTTTGATCTTTCAGCTTTCATGCGTGTATAAAAAATGCAGATAAAGTAGACCCGCTATTTTCTGTAAAGTAAAGGAATTTCCCCCCCCTCAAATTATTGAGATATATTTTTGCCATGTGCTTTCAAACAAATTAAAACAGCTTGGGGAAAAAAAAAAAAAGGGGACTTAAATATATTGAATGCATAAAAGTGGGAGTTCTGCATAATCAGCTTCCAAGAGTTCTTAAATCTCTGTATATAAACTGTTTAAAAGTAAATTAAAATTATTCCTTAATGAAATACAAATCTGAAGTCACTTGAATAACTAATCGTTTTATGACCCATGCAGTGAATTTTTAATGGCTGCCTCTACCTGATTATTTTAGATATGTCTGTGTTGTAAATTAAAAGCTACATAAATCATTAATGTGTTGATACAGATCAGCGAGCTGACTACACAGTATCTGATTCCTCAGGACATAGAGGGTCTGATTCACTTCATTCCTATTTTACAGAGTCTAGATTTATTCAACATTTTTTCTTGGTTAAAGGTTCATTTGAAGGATTTGAATAGACTTTGTATAGGGTTTATATCACTGAGGTTAACCACATCTCATACACCTTCAGCTTTCAAAATACCTACCACTGTTAAAGAGGTTATTATTTTTATGACAATTACTGTGTAGAAACCATTTTATCCATGGAACTCAAATTGCTCTGCAACCATTAATTAAGTCTTACAGTTCATAAAAACCCTTTGAGGCAGGTAACTATTAGGATTTCTATCTACAACCTGGTAAACACAGACAGAACCATTGACCACTTGAAATAGGAATAGATTTGGGAATAGACTCCAGGTGTCCTGCCTTTCAGTTGCCTACTTTAACGGCTAGAATAAAACACTCCCACAAGAATAAAAAGCACATTTCAAAAACACAAGCTGAGCCCATGAAGTGGAGAAAAAAAAAGAGATATATAAAATATTTAAAACTCATGGACTATTGAAGTTGGCACATATTTGTATGTGGGAATTTGTTGAAGGAGAAAAATAATTCCAGTGGAATAGCATTTTACCTTTACCTGGATCAGTAACAGGGATTTGCCCTGTCTTACTGGGTTCTGTGATTGTCTTGCATTAATGAGCAATCGGATAGGTCCACTACTGCTTCAGTGAAAGTGTTGTTGCTGTACATTTAACTGCTGCCACGATCAGTTGTCTTGAACTGCAAAAGCATAGCTTCTGAATCATATTTGCTTGTTTTGTTTTCTTTGATCTTTCCTTTCAGCTTTCATAAATGATCTTTGTTTCCTGACAAAAATACTCCATTTTCTGAATGCAGTTAAACAGACACAGTTTAACTGAAGATCTGATATTGAAATTTATGTGCATTTTTGCTTTTTATCAGTTTGTGCCACTGGGCTAAATTAGAGCCCAGTGTAATGAACGCTTGTGATGGAATAAGGTGCAATATCGAACAATCCCATTGACGTCTGGGAGAGCATTTACATGTGATCTTTCTGCCAGATAAAGTTTTTACAAGACCAAACCCTTTGTCATTGAAATGCATTCTGGTTTTATGACAAAATAAATGAAAATAAGTCATTTTACACCATGTGAAGATATGGCTCATGAACATTAAAGGGTCCAGTCATATAGAAAAACTCACTCATATCACCTTTTGGCCATTTCTGTACTGATAATTTAAAAATGGGGAGAGTATTTGTAGTAGATACTGTAGATATTTTAGAATAGATGGAAGGTTGAAAACTGCAATCAGGTGAAAATATATTTACTCTCAGTTACACCTGTGTAAATCTGGAATGACTTCACTGGAGTCAACAGTGTTACCTTGGATTTAAAGAGAGTTATTGAGAATGGAATCTGTTCCATTGCATTATCAATATAGAAACCTGAAATTACCTCACTAAAAGATAACAAAGAGCCTGTCAGCCCTCCTGCTTTATCGTCTTTTGATCTGGATTGTTGATGTGCTGTTTTTTGCAGCATCTGATGTATGTTAATTTACAGAGTATGTTCATGACTCCTGTTGATAAGGACTAATTTATTTTTATTTGGTTTCTTGTAAACTGACCAAGTGGGGAAAAAGCCTCTCTAACCTATTTTACACACATACTGCACGCTGTGTTAATGGTAATAGTGAAACAAAGAACCAGATATAAAGACTCACAGACAGAAGAAAAGAATTCCTTCATGTGTTTGAAGTGTACCATTGATGAGTTATGTTTCTCAAATTTTTATCAGTGGTCTCTCAACATTTTTAGGTTCATATCATGAAATCCATATGTATCAGGTAATTATGCTGAAGTTCACAATAGAAGTGCCTATCGATTTCCATTGGTGAAGGAATTTGCTACGTTTTAAACCAGAAGGGACAGTTGCATGGTCTGTTTTCACCTCCTGGATAAAATTAACTGTAGGCTTTTACCCAGTGATCCTTACAATGAGGAAAGTGCATTCAGCTTGGATTTATAAGTGAGTGCAGTCAAGCTGAGCAATAAATGGTGCAACCAAGGCCTGTCTCAGCAAGAGCTCTTAACAAGAACAGTACTAATTGTTCTGGCAGTCAATGGCTAGTGAAGCTCATTTATTCAATAAATAACAGTAAAAAAACATCATCTATACTTCAGAATTTAAATACAAACAGAAAAAGATTTTTTTAAGTCTTATTACAAGCTGCCCCAAAACTGCTATTCTGAACACATATATATGCTGTTGAAATAACCCTCAAAATTATACTTCATTTTTCCTGGCATTCATTTCTTATTTGCTGTTCTGTTTTATTTGCTACTATCAGTATCGGTGTTATACTGCCTTTTGGTCCAGAACACCTCAACCTCTGTTACAGTTCACCTCAAGAACCAGCACTTGAATTTTTAATTGTTTTTTATTTATTATTATTATTTGGTTGGGGTTTTTTTGTTTGTTTTGTTGTTGTTGTTGTTGTTATTGTTGTTGTTTTGTTTGGGTTTGTTTTGGTTTTGGTTTGGTTTGGTTTTGGTTTTTTGGTTTTCTGTTTTTTTCTGGTTTTGGGGGGTTTGATTTGTTAGAGGGTGGAGGGCATAGTATGGTACATTTGTTTGGGTGTTTTGGGTTTTTTTTTTTGGTTAGTCACCAACATCATGTTGATTTTCAAGTGAGAAGAAGTTCTTTCCAAGCTTGGAGTGGAGATAATGATGTTTTGTTTTCTGTGGATTTGCATCTAGCAGTCAATTGACATTAATATCTAAAGGCATGAATTTCAGCTGAAATTCTTGTTCTGTTTGGAGTAGCTACAATATGTCTGGTGTAGATTTCTTGATGTGTCTCCAGTCTTTCTTGCTTGGAAAAGCAACAGAAACTGCCTTATCTATCTGCTGCTTATTTTTGTAAGACTTCACTTCTCCTCATCATTTCCTCCCAAAGTATCTCTCCATTGATTATGGAAGGAGCCTATGGTGAGTAGGGACTTGGGTTAATCATTTAAAGTTAGGTAAGATGAATCCAGGTCCTAATCTCCCATTAATTAGTTAATGTAAATAATGAAGATAGTGCTTCTCTAGGTCCCCAGCAGGTGTGATAGTAGTGGGAGTTAAGTGACAGAGACAGAGAAGGCCACACAATGTTTTTGACTGATTTTATAGCTCTATCATCTGTATCTCCAGGGAAACCATCTCCAAAACTAAAGTGACTTTCTTGTCTCCCAACAGGAATAAGAAAAACAGGAGCAGATTCCTCAGAGGCTTGTAAGTCACATCCACAATCGCTCTCTCCTCAGAAATTATATTTTTGGAAGAATATATTTACATCCTTATATGCTTTGTCCTAGTTATATATGTGCATATATTTATTTTTTAAAGATATATAAAGAAAGATGGGACATTTTTCAAATATTCTCATTACTCTCAGCTTCTAATTTATTTTTTCTGCAGCTATTTTGCAATGTCTCCAACAAAGCTGCACTCCAATTTATTGTATAATAGTGGCAATAATGATCTTTTAGGGGTTTTTTTTTCTTTTTCTAAAGAATCTAGATGCCCCAAGGAGTTTCCCCTTCCACACACAGACATACAGTCCCTCAAGCACCATGCACTTCTTCATTCAGAATGTTTTGTAGTGCTTTATTCCACAGCGTAGCACTGGCAGAGCTATTAAAAGCCACATCACACAATGTTCTCTTACACAAGAAGGTGGCATAGAGGGTACTGCAAAAGCAGAGTTCTGAGTTTAAATGAGAGTTTAAACAAAGCAACTCTGACAGAAATACACATTTCATGGTACTAACTGAAACCTTGAAAATTTTGGTGTTGATCTCATAAATGGTGTGAAAACTTGCTAACATTTTATTTGTTCCATGTAAGCTAGACTCTTTCTGAGAACAAGTCCAACACAAATTCCTGCTTGAATTCAAGGTCCTTTCAAATACATCTTTATGGTAATTTCAGACATGCCTTGATCCTAGTAATATAACATCTGCTTCTTGTTTTAAGGCCTTGATTCTTAGCTGACAGAAATAAGCGTAACTTCATTGAAACCATTTTACTTCAGCTATAGAGCTGACATCCAGTCCATAGACACTTGAAAGCTCCTGGTGAATATTGGTGAAGTCTTTTAGCAAACTTTTTGGGATAAGTAGCTGTTGGGGGAAATTTCTAAAAGATAAATTTCAAACCCTAATTCCCCTTGACTTTTACTGAATGTCAATGAGACTTTGAGTCACACGTTCAGAAATAATTAGATGCTGAAATAAAAGAATAGGTGCCTAGTGATATTTGGAAAGGAAAGGAAAGGAAAAAGACGAAAGAGAAGGGAAAGAGGCCACAATCAAAACCTATACAGTTGTCCAAATCCAAAATTTTACTACTTTGTTGCTGTATAATTTAAACAGTATGAAAGTGTCATAGTAAAGTTTTCTAAAAAGCATAAATTACATTTTGAGGCTGCTTTGATATTTTTGGACTGTTTAGAACCTATTATATGCCCAAACTCAGCTGGAATGCATTAAAAAGAATGCATTTATCCAAGCTGCAAACCCTGTCTGTGATGCTCTCTCAGACAAAATACACAAGGCATGGACGTCTATCTCAAATGATTCAATCATTGCATTTGGTTTATCAACAAAAACCACCAGCCTTTCAGCTATAAAATATTGAGGCACTAAGATACTCAGGTGTCCTGACCTATTCAAGAGATTACAGAGCTCAGAATTATTACTAGTTAATTGAATCAGAGTTCTACCAGAATATGGGCTAGCTGATTGTTATGAGTGCCCTCTCCAAAACAAAAAGTCACTATAGTCATTCATTCCTGCAGTTGCCTTGTCATTCAGGTTTTCATTTTGTCTCCATTAACATCTGAAAAAGGGTCAGTGGTCAAAAAGGTGATGCCCAGACTGAAGGTGGACCTGTGATCTGTTGGGTGTTGCAGCACATTTTGTGAGAGATGCCCATCTGCCATACATTTCCAAATGCCAGGACAGAGATCCTGATCCAACTGATGCAGATAGAGGAAGCTGAGAAGTTGTTACCTTGGTCAGAATCAAAACAGAGTGGCTGTTCTGGCACCTGGGTGAAAGGAACATATCACAAGTTTATGGTCAAGACCACCTACAAGGGCAGTTCTCTGGCCACAAACTCCCTCATCATCCTATGGAGTAAACAGAGTATGGCTCATTGTAATGCAGCATTCCTTGGGAGATATGATGAACCTCTCATTTGAGTGAATAAAATCTTCCATCATGGACTGAGCTGTAATAAGACAACCTTTGGCAAAATACTGTAATATCTGCTGAGGAGTAACTGAGTGCTATCTCCAGCTCCACGGTTTGCATGCAAAGTATTCAGACAACAACATCTGATACGAGATGGCCAATGTGAGATGTCCAGCATGAGATGAAGTGACCTGTTCCTCTTATTGGTGATGCTATTTCACCATGCATTCTTTCCTTTCTTGGCTGACTGTGAGGGGTATACAGACCTAAGCACCTAAGTAGAGTCGGTTTGGAAGCACTGTAGGAGAGAGGAAGACAGATATAAGTAATACTACAGTTGGCAGTGCTGAAGATAGTTGCAGCTTGGTGTTGGAGATCCTGGGTGATGGTGTGTGGTGATTGTGGTGGTATGACTCCTCAATGGCTCTTCTTGGAGACAGACTATTGGTCCAGTAGATTAATCTGATCCAGTAGACTATTTCTATTTTTATTGGTTGTTTACAAGAATTAATGCATTCATAATTACAGTTTCACAGATTTTTTTTTTGTGTAATTTCACTTTTTAAAATTACTACAAATAAATTCTAAAAGATTGTTGTGACATGCTCACAGAAAGTTTTTAGAGCTTCTAGAAATTTCAGACTTTTTCTGATGAGTTGAATATTTCCATTTCAAGATAGCACTTAATGCACTGCATACTATTTAATTAGTATCAGTGGTTGTAAACAGATCCAATTCTTCCTCATATGACTCAGAAGCTTTCACGTACAGCATTTCTAAAACAAATTCATTTCTGTCAAGGTGAAAGAATATTTATTATGCTTATACTATTAGATTTGAATGACCTCTTAGCAATTGTAAGCAATCAGGATGAATTTCAGTTAAATCCTATAAAAAATTACAAAGTGTTTCTAATGAGGGTGGTCTTCCTGAATAAATTTAAATTACGATTAATCAGGATTAGTAACAAAGAAAACATGAACAAAAGGTGAATTCTAAAAGAAATACAACAAATAATAATAATATTGATATAAGCCACCGATACAAAGACAGACATTTAAGCAGTAATCCTTACCATTGGATATTCAACATGGAGATAATTAAATCTAACATCAATTATATAGCCTAAATGAAAACCAAGGTGTACAAAAGCAACACATCTTTTTCTCAATATCACAGCTGGATATATAGAAAATGTAAAAGAAAGTGGTTTATGTTTCTAATTTTTTATCATTATTCTTTTTTTAATTTCTGTTAGATAGGTGCCTATCAATACTCTTTTTTGCAAAGTCCTTCAAATAAAAGAAAAGCTTGAATTATTTCAATAAACCCTAGACTAAGCTTTGCCAAACGTGTTTTATCTACATAGGCTCAGTAAATGAATGTGGTGTGTTACAAATTAAAAGTGAGAAATATTTTTTCTTATTTTACTAGTTAGGGAAGCCATCAGAAAAACATGCTAAGTAGCAATTGTCCACACTGATCACTAACATTGACACAATCCAGTTAATGGAACACCAAAAAACAAAAACAAAAACAAAAACCAAAACAAAAACCAAGAAAAAACCCAGAATAAATGTGGAATCATGTTCAGATTTCTGGCACATTCAAACTCTTAACATTAAATAAATAAATAAATAAATAAATAAATAAATAAATAAATATCTGTATCTTCAGAAATGTGGCTAGGTTTCTGTTCTTAAATACTAGATTGCAAAACCATTATTCACACTTAGAGGAACTTCTTAGACAAACAGGTAGCCCCAAAACAGAAAAATTACTTGTGTGAATAAGTGCTTTCTAGTGCAAATGAGGAATTCACAGTTTGGACCTGTGGCCATTTTAAACAATTATTTCATCTGACTGTTAGATATAATTCCTTACAATAATTATAAGTTGTATATACAATGGATTATTAAAATACTGAAGTTGCAGTTTTAATCTACTACCTAAAATTCAGAAAGGGTACTAAAAACTATGAAATATATTTGAAGCTAATATACAAATACTCAGAATTCACATCATTTCAGTGCTATGACACACTACGTCAATGGTATTTTTTTTATAGCTATACATAGAAATGTTTGTCAGCTCTGAATGAAGGTTTTGTTACTTATTTCCTGATCTGTTGGGTCTAAACATGCTCTTGGGAGGAATAGTAGAAGCTGATTTGATTTGTGTCCTCAAGGGAAGCAGATGAATTGTGTATCATTCATCCTATCAGAGAGTAGTTAGAATATATCCTGCTTTTCTAGTGCCTTAACTTTGGGCTGTACATAGTGACCACACCAAAAATGTCATGGTGGGAATGATTGCTATGAGTTGGGAGTTATGGATGCTGTCCTGATCTTTAGCTCTTAGAGAGTCTTTACCATGTGGAAAACTCCTAAGTGGTTGGTCATTTTTATAGTGTTTTCCAGTTTTCAGTTGTAGTTTATAAGGTTTCAGTTGCAGTTTATAAGGTTTCTGATTAAAATATAACCCTGTGTGTAGATAGAGCTACAAAGGCGTGTTGATACTGTGTGGACATTAACTGAAATTCACCCTGTTTGCTTACAATTGTTAAGAGGTCATGCAAATCTGATAGTATAAGCATAATAAACATTCTTTCACCTTGACAGAAATACTAGTTAGTATGGAGTATGTCAGTCATCTAACAAATGTATTCAAGTTCAGAAGGTTCTGACATGGTTTCTTGACAGTAGAGGGACAAATGTTAGCTGAGTAACATTTGTTTAGCTTTGAGGAAAAAAAAATAAAAAATATCCCAATGTATTGATGATTCACTTTTAAGATTTGATACTACATATTTCTTGCCCTTTTTTCAAAATGTTTATAATAATGACTTTCATTTGTTTTTACTGTGCTTCATATTTGTGCTGTTTGTTATGTTTTATTTTTAGTTTATTTTTTTCTAGCATAATTGTACAACATAAAGG
>WUAM01000334.1:10498397-10511743 GCA_024336885.1 Actenoides hombroni | reverse complement strand
TCTCAACGCCTAGTAAAAATACACAGATGACATTTTTGTACTGGAAAAATTTCTGATTTTGAATGTCATGTGGCTCTGATGTTCAGTGGAAATGGAGATGGAGGACTGCATCTTAAGGAATCATATGGATTATATAAGGAAATATCTTCAGACAAATGCTAGAAGGGGAAAAAAAAACAGCCAGAAACAACCCAGAAAGAGAGAAGACCCATAATTCAGTGCAAGTTGCTAGACTGAGCAAAAGGAAAAGAGCCTTGTTTAGTGTCACTGAATTCAGTAAGTGATTACATGGCACAGGATTCATTCAGGACCCAGCAAGTGATCTACAGCCTGTGTTCTACAGGAGGTCAGAATGGAGATTAAAGTGACCTTTTCTAGACTCAAATTCTATGAATCCAGGTCTGAACCCAGGGTCTCAATGGAAACTGAGTGACCATATGGAGTCTTTGGGGTAAGCTAACCTATGTTTGATGGATGGGTTTACTTTTTTATTTCCATAGAGTCCCCCACCACATTACTCACAGGAAACAACTTTCTTGCTTGTGACATTCCAAACTTTTACAGACAAAGGACCAATGTGTATACATAACCACAAGCACCTCCAGGCTGAAAATGAGAAAAGGGTTTGAAACTACTGGGGGATACAGTTTCTGTAGCAACTTTCCAAACAAAATAATCGGACAGGAACACATTTGGAGATGGAACTTCCTATGTTCAAGGGCAAGACTAAAAAAAATATGAACTGTAATAGCAGGGGACTAGACTAAGCAGCTGAGAAGACTTGTTCAAGTTCTGTTGCTTATGTTCCTAAATCCTTGGAAATGGCAATATAGATTTTCCAATGTCACTTAATGACTGAGACCCAGGAAACTTTTCTGTGTCCAAGGTGAGCTGAATTCTCCATGGGCAAGCACTGCCTTAACACATTCATATCAAAACTCATGGTGAAAGAGAGAAAGTTGCACAAGTTGTTTGGAAAAGCAAACCCTGCTTTCAATTGTTCTGTTCCCTTTCATCCTTCTCTTTTCAGTTAGCTTTCTCCATGGTCCTTTATTTATATGGAAGGTATTCACTGTGATAAGTACATCAGCCTCAATTTCTGCACTGAATTTGTGTACTTTCATGCCAAGGTAGACAGAAAGAATATTGGCATGGAGAGGGTTAATCCTGAAAGACTACAAGGGGGGAAAAACTGTGTAGAGTGGGAAATTAGTCAGCAGAGACCTGACAAAGTGCTTCCTACACATGCTGTTCTGTCAGGCTGCACAGCTTCTTCTGCTTCAGAGGTAATTACATAGATTTTCTGTCTTGTACTTGCAAAAACACAGCACAGCACTCCACCACTGCTTGTAGCTCAGTGCTTCAGGGCTCCAGCTGCATGGGGCTGGAAAATGTTTACACAATTTCTTTTAAGATTTTTAAACCACAATAAAGGATGTGGCTAACTCTTCATCTAGGGGGGGGGAATAGAATAGTCCCCTCTGAAGCTGGACTGGGGTGGAGGGAAGGACTTGTTCATAAGGCAATATAATTATCTTTTTCTCAAGGAAATGGCTTCTGCCATACTGTAAATATTTTTTATTTTACTGAATGTTTTAACTGGAGAGGAACTAAAAAAAAAAGTAAATTAGAAAAGGATCTGGATTTCAAATTCTCACTGTTTCAGATTGAAAATCCTGATTTTATCTCATGGCTAATTTTATTCAGTAGATTTCTGGGTCTCATTAAGAAAAGTGTCCATTCTTTTTGATTTGTCAAATACATGAATATACATATTCAACTTAAAGACTCTGTGTATTTATCAGTAAAAATAATACATGTGAATATTTATATTCCTTCCTAGTTACTTTGATGTGCTTGAATAATTGCTTCATTAATTCTGTACTGAGATGGGTATCTCAAATAGTATATAAATTCAAATGTAAATTTTCAAACTTATATTTACAACATGCACTTTCATTAGTTTGTATGACAAGTGGAATGTTCAAATTGGTTTGAAAAGACAATTCTATGCTCAAGTATAAACGTAATGTCTTTTTCTAATATTGACCTGCTAATAGTGTTGTAGTCTTCTCTGGCAAAAATGATAAAGCAGCTTTATGTTTGTTCACCTCTACATAGAAAGCATAAGTCATTGAGGGGAACTATAGAAAATAAAACCCAACTAACCACCACCATCACCAAAAATAAACCTAAAACCAAAACAAAATAAAAACCCAGCAAAATATGAACTTTGAGATTCAAGGTGAAAGGTACTCAGAGAATCTACTTGATCACTGTACCCTGAGGTGGGAGAAATTTCTATTCTCTTGCCTATGACACATGATTGTTCTACCTATTTGTAAAAGTTTCCAAGCAGTCACTGCCAATGTTTTCCTGTCTTCACCATTAGAAACAAATTTCTGTTGCTTTTGCTGCATCTTCTTTCAGCTATCAAATGTAATTGCCCTTACACTGACCTTAACACAGAATTCTCTTCCTCTGTGGCCTTGTCTTCAGAATGGCTCAAATAGTCTTTATCTTTCCCTCATCCTTCTTTCTTTGACTAAACAATCTTTGCTTTTGTCAGGTCACTTTTTAAGTTTTTGACTTCTGACTCTTCTTGAGATCTTCAAGAAACCCTCTTCAAATCAGTTTCCTGTGCTGCAATACTTAAATGGAGCAGATAAATTGAAGTATATAGTTTAAAAGATAAAAAACAAAGAGAATTTTAACTTAGATTTTATGTTTTTATTCATAAAAAGAAAAATTCTGGGTAGTTTAGGGCAATGGAGACCTGGTTCATTTATTAACTATTTCTTCAGTAAAACCTGGAGAAGTCATTGGCTTGAGTCACTTCTTCGCAATGAACACAGCAGTAGATTATCACAGGTTTTATCTGCATTCATACTTATACTTGATTTCCAACACTAGAGGAAGGGATATGTAACTAAGTGCAAAAAAAAGCCAACAACTGAAATAGAGAAAACATCATATTTGATTCTAGTAAGACCTTGATTTTGTATTTCAGCAATTAGAATGTTTTCTTCCTTTTTTAATTTCTATCATGTTTTTCTTCATCACTGTCATGACTTTTCTTATAGTCCTTCAATCTGTCATCTCCAAAGACAAGCAGTTCCTTTTCCTTGGTGGCAGATATTTGGTTTCTAAACAATTTCTCTTCCCATTGTGACCTTGCTACAGGCTGGATTATGAAGAGCAGGGAAGGGAAAAGGAAAAACAAAACAAGGGAAAATGTAAAACGACAAGGATAAACACTACTGAGAGAGAAAGGTGAGGTCAGACCTCAGTCTTTTAGAATACGTCAGCTGATTTGAAAAGGAACAATATAAGGCATATGGGATGATCAAAGCAAGGTTTAATCATTGCATTTCAGGACTTTTTGGGGTTTTTTTTAGGGTTTGGTATTTTCAGGAGCTATTTCTCACCTTCTTTTTCAGGCACACAGGGTTTTTTTCTGTGTGAACAGAAGGTGAGAATCTGACAGCGTAACTTCACTAAAGGCAAAAAGGAAAGATTTTCCTTAAAGGAACCATGAAGTTTTTGTGTTGTGTCTGGACAATATCAATGAAATTGTATACTAGATAATTCCAACGAGGAAATGTGCTCGGTTTATTGCTTAGAAGTAAGGGCAACTCTACTACATTACGGAATTTGTATTCTGACTGGCTAATAATAATTCCCTCTGAAATGAGAGGAGAGATTTTTTTCCCTGTTTGGGTTGGGCTTTGTTTTGGATTTTTGTTGTTGTGTTGTTTTTGTATGTTTTTTGTTTGTTTGTTTTGTTCATCTGTTTTGGTTTTGATTTTTTTTTTTTATGGAATACTTTTATTATGGAGATTAGACAGTTAGATATAAAAGATAAGAAATTATACAAGTGCATGGAAAGGAAAAATAAGGAAACCCAGAGGCACCGATTTCTACTATGGATGAAAATAGTAAATGTACGTGAATCTAGTTTCTACAACAGCAGAGACAATCAGAGTTCATAATAAATAATACAGATACCGAAGTCAGGAGGATGTGTTACCTCAATAACTAAAGTAAAGAAGGAAAAAAGAGGGAGAAAAAGCTGTGTAATTAAAAAAAAAAAAAAAACAACCAACAGGCTTTATCACTCCATAAAAATATGTTATTTTCAGGGTATAATACTCTCTGTGTTCAACTCCTTTTTACCACAAAACAAAACAAAACAAAAAAACAGTGGGCATAGCTCCTTTAAGAGTCTGTAGAAAAGGTAAGTGGCAAACAGAGAGTCAGAGGGGAAGCAGCTTCAAGCAAAAGTTATTATTTCTCCACTCTTTGTGGGTTTAGGCCTAGATTGGATTGTGCTGTGTTTGAAGTTTTGTGTTAGAGGATATTGGACATGTGCTGTTACTCCTTGTCATTAAAGTTAGTTTTTATTGCTAGAGTGCAAACCTGCTCTCTCTCTTCTGCAGGCCTTTTATATCTACATAGTCCTTTGGTTTCATCATTTTGCTTTCATCAGGAAGGTATTCAATACACTATCTGAGCAATGCATATTTATTTACTGAAAGCATATTGTCATACAATGTCAGTTTTAAATGGATCAGCCTAGCTACCACTGGCAAAATAAAACTCACTTCTTTCTTGAATTAAGTTTAATAATTTCCATCATAAGTTTTGGACAGGAAGTAGAATGCTGAGGCTGTGAAAATGTTCTTTGCAATACCACAGAGCATGCACAGGGCTCTCTTTTCACACAGGCTTTGATAGTTTCTCTTCATGAAAGCCAGCATAGCAGATAATAGAAATCAGATTTTATTCACAGACTCAGCCATGTTTTGTTCATAATATCCCTTTCTGCTGGACTTTTACATTGGATTGTTTTTGAGCTCTTGAAAAATAAAAGTTGTTTATAAGCATGATCTCAGTGCAGCTCCTAGAAGACAATTAACATCACTTAAGCCATCAACACAATTGTCATTAATTAACGCCCTTGCCACAGTTCAGAAGTGTAAAGGTCATAAGGATCAGGAGTCTCTTGGAAGATTTATAACCTGGGGAGAAAAACACCTTCTGTACTAGCAGTCAAAAATTTTATTTATTTATTTACTTAAGCCTATTAAGTTATCCAAAATATAATTAGCTATTGTCTGGAAACTTGTTTAGTGGCTTCATTTTGACAATGAGTAAGAAAAACAGTTTAGATTGGGAAAATGGACTAGATTCACCCTATAAGCAATACTATCTGATCACCTGCTCTCCCAGGTGTTTACAGAAGCTCATGTTTATCTCAGCACTGTAGGGTGCTGAAGGATTCCTTGGATGGAATTAGCAATATTATTATTATTATTTATTATTTTTATTATTGTTATCATCATCATCATCATTATCATTATTAGTGTTTTGTCTTACATAAAGTTTCATGCGCTTTACCAAAAGTAAGCCTAACCTTTACTATGCATGAAACATGCAAGGAAAGCACAAAACCAGAAGAAAACCGGATATAAAGCAAGGTAGCAAATCTTGTCAAAGATGACACATCAGATTATTACAGAAGTGGCAAAACAATGCCATTTCCACAAATTCTCAGGCCACTATTCTAAAAACAGAATTGAGTTGCCCACATTCGTTTCTTTCTAGCCACATGTTACAGAAGAAAAATAATAGCTGTAAAATGGGAGAGAAAGAAAAAAACTAAATATAGAAAAACATCTGCTTTTCACACTACTGATAAGGTCATCACTCAAGGAGTGGGATTTTTTTATTTTATTTTTTGTTAACTGGTTGACAGTATCCATTTAAAAGAAGGAATTTTATTGGGATAGCTTGAACAACAACTAAAACAATAGGAAATGTGTCACAAAACAGTTATAAAAAGTTTCATAGAAAAATTAAGGAGGCTGTCTTTGTTTGGTTTGGTTTTATTTTTCTGCTAAGATTGCATGCCCTGTTACTTTCACTTATTACTAAGAAGAAGAAGAAAAAAGGTAACCCTTATCTAAAGAAATGTTGATTTCAGTATATTTTCATTTCAAATAAACAGCCTACCTTCAACAATGAAATTCATAACAGAAATAAAAATGGCAAGGTTTTTTCTTCTTTGCTTCCTTTTTTTTTTTATTTATGTAACCACCATCAGACAAACTACAATGCTATCTAAACAACTACATACATTGAGAAACAAGCATAGATCAATAGCTATAATTTGACACACATACACTGTTCACTATGAAAACATCAATAGTACAAAAGCTTCATGGGCATAGCTGGGAAAAATCTGTTCTGTGGATGGTGTTGGCAGAAGATTAAATAACCGCATGTCAGAAAGGAAAAAAAATTCAATGAAACTGAGTGCATACAGGAGATGTGCAAGTCCTCTGAGCTAAACTCTTAGGATTAATAGTAAGAAAATTATCTTTGTCTTCCAGTCATTGAATGACTTCATGAACAAGTATTTTGGCTTGCATCTCTGATATTCAAATGTATACTGTGTTTCCTATCTGCCAAATAGCTGCTATTGAAAGACAAGAAAACAGGAAATGACTTGCATGTTGAACGATGGTATCTTGAGGTGCTATATATTATTTCATAAACAGTGCTATAGGTAGCTATTCATCTCATCCTGATCCCTAACACTGATGGAATCAGAGGAAAGAGATGTATCAAGTAATTATTTGACCAGGAAGAAAAGAGACACAAAGTTTATTCAAAGAAGCTAACAGAAGTTAGAACTAAGTTTCACTGCTACATGTCCATGTCCAGTATGTGCATGGTGAACTCTCTTACTGAATCCCACGGTACTGCTTTGAGATAGACACTTAAGTACATACTTAAAAGCTCCTGGGATCTGATTTACATCTTAGCTATGCATTATTCAATAAATTATTTCAATGTGCTAACTGATTTAAGACAAAATAAGGTGTAAATTATCTTGAAGACCAAAAGAAAGTCTTTAACATCTGTTAATCAACTCCTTTGACCATCGTGACTACTCCACAAAGCCTTTCTCATTGGTTTGTTTTCCAAGCTAGTTTTTATTCTTTCTTCTTCAGATGGTCTTGACTTCTGGTTTTTGTTCTTCAGCTGATGATGATGATTTTAGTTCTTTTTAATTTCAAAGTTTTGAGTTTAATGACTTAGAAAACTAGTCCCATCACATCTCTTTCTACCTTTCTCAAAAAAAGAAAATACAGGACAGATTGGAATGCCACATTGCACTGGAGTGGTTGTATGAGTGAAGTTCTTTGAATCAAGATGATACAGTCAACAAAGGCAAATCCAAAAAGAGGAAAATTATTATGAAGTATGAAATATGCATCTCACAAAAAAGGTTATTTCCATATACATTCTGTCTGATGGTTATATATGACAAATGGGCACTTCCATACATAAATTATGCTCTTAAAAGCTAGTTTGCATGTACTTGTGCACCTAGTGAGATTTCTGAATATACACATCTATCTTATATTTGCTACTATGCTGCCAATTCTTCATGTCATGACAGTATAAGTAATGAGATTTTATTGGTGGTGTTTAGATTTTTAAAGACTTGTAGAATGATTGGTTTGTATGTAAATTCAACTTTAACTAAACTAACCAACCAACCAACCAAAAACAGGAAAAAAACAAACCCAAAATATTTTCCAAGCTCTTACAGTTGCAAAGCAGCTCTTCAGATCCTGACTCTTAGTTAGAAAAAAATATTAACAAAAACCAAACCAAACCAAATCAAACCAAACAAATTAACAGCTTTTTCTTGAAATTATTTTATTGAGGCCTTTTAAATTTTACTAACATCTGATGCTACCTTAATGTCTATGGCTACCAATATAGAAATTTGGGAATGGTTTAGTCACTCCAGTTTAAGTTGCTTAGCTGAGGTATTGAACTTAGGATCTTAGTTATTCTAGACCTTTTGTGCTTAATGCTAATTTTCAGGTATTTACACAGGAGTATTCATTCACCACGGATCTTGGTTACCCTGTGAATGCCAATGGGGAATATTCAAGGTGATAGGACTCGTAGTATTGATGTCATATTCATGATATACACATCACAGTTAACATTTATTTTATTAGTTCAATTCAGTTCTATCTAAATTTTACTTTTCCAAGATTGTGAGCTTAAGCAATACAATTTTTAAACTTGTTTTTCTGTTCCCTACACTGTGTTGGCAGTTTGTTCAATTTTCCAGCTGCCAAAGTGCTGAGATACATCTCTCTCACCTTTAGCTGACCAGTTCTCAAAGATTTTGTATAGCCTTATGCAGTCTCAGTACCAATCATCATAAATCTGACAGCTGAAATCAATGAAGATGTCCTCGTTGATATTTCCCAGAGGCAAAGTATTGGCCTTGCCCCTTTTGTGGGTTTCTCATGTTGGGTCCAAGAAAGTCAGGCTTTACTGACCTACAAGGAGTGCTGCAGTACTTATCTGTTCCCCTGTGGCTCGGGAGGAGGGTTTACTTAAAATGAGAAATGAAAAGTTTATTGGAGTCATGTGGTCCAGTTTTAAGTTATACAAGATGCTTTCTGCTGTGAAAAAATTACATAATCCACAAATACATGGAAATAGAAAACTAACAACAGTCATAATTTCAGATTTTATCAAGTGTCTGTATTCTTGTTTACACTGCGGTCTGAATGCAGTCCAACTGCTCAGAGAATTCAGTATGAGGCAGTTTAAAAGATTCAAGGCTACAGTTACAATTCTAACAACATCCACCTGACCATACAGGACAGTTTAGCAGGGCTTACACACACATTTCTCTATAGATTTCTTCTCTGCTAAAACTACAGTTTTCATACTTCTTAGGATCTGGTTTGGCTTTCCTAAGGCTTTATTAAGCACTCCTCTATGATTGTTGTCTTCTTTTTCCTCTTTTATTTTTTTTTTAATTTCACTTAAAATGCCTGAAATAACATGAAGTCTATATATGGACCATGTGAGTGACTGATAGGAGTATCTGACATTATAAGTTTGAGGGTCTATATTACGTTTCTGACTCATGGAGGACATGTGGAACTATTAATGGTGCAAGTCTTGCTGGAATAGATGGCAATGCCTGTGCAAATAGGGAAAGGCAAAACTGATACAGCCTCACACCTTCTGCCTGCAGACATGAATTGTATCCTGAACTATATCATCAGAATTTCACCCCCATGGAAAACTATTGGCTTAGTCCTAAAGAGCATGTTAACAAACTAACAAGGAGCAAAACGTGGTCTTAAATTACTTGACAGTTTCAATATGTGCCTACAGAGTTATTTCATTAATATTCGTCATGCAAGGATAAAGATAACTTAGAATTAAATACACCTTCTCTTTCCTTCTCTTTTAGCAAATAGTTAACTTATATCAACTGCAGAAGAAGAGGTGGCTATGTTAACCTTGTCATTATCTGGTGTCAAATGGCATAGGTACCTTAGATTCCAGATTTGAGATATCTTATAGCCCCAGGGAATCTTGTCCAACTGCGTTTTCCAGTGATAATAATCTCTGAAGATTTTTAATATACTGAGAAATATCTATAGACCAGATTAGCAATGTGGTTGTTTTTTTTTTTCCCACATTGAACTACTGTCTCATATTTTAATAACCTGTTTTCCAGGGTCCACAGATTTACCAAATTTTTCAGTATTTTTGCTGGACTTTGTCAAATAACACATAAATTTCCTGAAGAAAAAAGAAAAAGTATATTGGTTCTTCTTTTTATATTACTTGCTTCTTCGATTAATTCATTTTCCTTCTTTCATCTATCCACTTAGTCTGCATTTCTTAGACCTGAAGTCATAAAGTGATTTAAGATCAACTGACTGAAGAGCCAAGATCTCAGCATCTGAAAGGAGAGTAGAAAATCAGCATGGAATGAGGAGATTGATACTGGGATATGACAGGAAGAGAGGAAAAATGTAGTGAGACAGTGTTATCTTTAGATGACATTCCTAGGTGCTCCTTGAAAGGAAGGATTTAATGAGACCCAGCCTTGCCAGCCCTTTGTTTACTAGCGAATATGCAGCTTGAAAGCCAAAGATGAGATGGACAGGAAAGGAAAGGAGGCTCACAGAATGGGAGTCTGGTATTCCTGTCTGTGACATACGATCTCCTCTGTTCACGTCAACAGGATGACCACATCTGTCACTCATATGGTAACTTGGCCAGTGATCTGTGATTGGGAACTAATGACCCAGGGAAGATCATGGCTATGGAAAAGCTTTAATGAAGGTACAGTTTCAATTTGAAAAGAAAAACACCTGGATATTTTTTTTTTTTTTTTTTTTTATTTTTTTTTTCCATAAAATCATGTAATTGTCAGGGTTGGCAGGGACCTTAAGGATCATCTAGTTCCAACCCCCCTGCCTTTGGCAGGGGCACCTCCCACTAGATCAGGTCGCTCAGAGAACCATCCAGCTGGTCTTAAAAACTTCCAAGGATGAGGCTTCCACCACCTCCCTGGGCAACGCATTCCAGCATTTCACCACCCTCATGGTGAAGAAATACTTCCTAATGTCTAATCTGAATCGACCTTTCTCTAGTTTTAATCCATTTCCTTTAGTTCTATCACTGCCCGACAGCCTAAAAAGTTCCTCACCAGCTTTCTTGTAGGCCCCCTTCAGATACTGGAAGGCCACGATAAGGTTTTTCCGGAGCCTTCTCTTCTCCAGACTCTACAACCCCAACTCTCTCAGTCTGTCCTCATAAGAGAGGGGCTCCAGCCCTCTGATAATCATCATGGCCCTTCTCTGGACATGCTCCAGCATGTCCATATCCTTCCTGTAATAGGGGCTCCAGAACTGGACGCAGTACTCCGGGTGAGGTCTCACAAGAGTGGAGTAGAGGGGAAGAATTACCTCCCTTGACCTGCTGGCCATGCTTCTCTTGATGTAGCCCAGGATACGATTGGCTTTCTGGGATGCAAGAGCATATTGATGGCCCATATTGAGTTTCTCATCCAACAGTACTCCCAAGTCCTTTTCTTCAGGGCTGCCCTCAAGCCAGTCATTGCCTAGCCTATATCAGTGCTTGGGATGGCCACGACCCAGATGGAGGATTTTTATTTTTTTTTTAATGAAACACAATAAATAAAAACAGAGGCTAAGAAATTCAAATATATATTGGTGAATGATTTTAGATTTAATCAGAAAGATTATTACAGATTCTTTCAAGATCTAGTCTGATGTAAAAGCATTAAGTTGTATATATAACTGGTGCCTCAGAATTAAATATTGAGTTATGCTGAACCTCTCCTGCTGCAACATGTTTCTTGATGTGTAGATGTAACCACCATGAACATCAAGGAAGAAATAAATGAAACTGTGAAAATGTCCTGTTGAATATATATTGTTTACCCTGTTCAATAAAAGAATTGAGGTTCCTGAGGAAAGGAAGTGTGATAGAAACAATGTATGCAGTTATTTAGTTGAAGACTCTGTCATAACAAATGGAAGGTTAATAACATATCAGGATGCAAAGCTAAAATTACATTTGAAAAGGTTACCTGAACCCCAATAGTTTCTAAATTTTGATTCCTTGAATACTTTTTCTTAAGAAAACTCATTTAAAAGTGTGGAATTTTTGTGTGTAACTAAATACATTACATTATAGTTTGAAAAGAACATAAAGGAGTTGCCTACCTAACTCTATTAAGAGAGTTTAATTATTAATAGAGTGCCTTTGAAAATCACAGCAACAAATAAAGAAAACAATGTGTTCTTCCATTGCTCTTTCTGGTCAATGCTAGTATTGTTAATTCTGCTTTCAGTTGTTTTATTTTTCCATCATTAAACATTATTTCATTTTTCTGTCCATTCTAACAATAGATAGCATAAAACTTAATTTTACTTACTGTTCTTTTTAAGAAGCTCAACATTGTTCTTCCTAATTTGCTCTTGTCATCTTTTTACTTATTGTCATGCATGGGTTCTTTCATGCGTCTTCACACTACCAACGGTCTTTGTCTTTTTTCTGTTCTTCTTCTTCTTTTCTAACTTCAAATGTTAAATATGAGCTTCACACTGTTCACATTCCCTTGCTGTTATTGTTTTTATTATTTTTGAAAAGATGGTATTGCTATGTAAGCACTTTGATTTCTTCACAAGAGTCTTTTCCCCTCCCAAAGCTTTATCTATTTTTTCCTTCTTTTTTTCCTGCTCTGTTTTACCTCTAGAGATTGTATAGGATAATGTAAATTTTAATGGCAAATGTGTTTTTTTGTTTTTTTTTTTACATTTGCCACAGCTTGCTTAAAGCCAAAATAATCTACATATTCATGTTCATTTTGATGTTCCTGGAGTCTCCCAGGCACATTGTAAACAGATCTGCATTCCTGATGTTGAATTTAGCATGTTTGTGCTTAATACATTAGAGACTTCTTTTTTCCTTTCCAGGTTTAGCCTTGTTAAAATAACCTGTAATACTGGCAAGGTCAGGGAAAAATGTCGGTTATTTGTTCAGTAGGTGCTGGACAGGCAAGCTAAAACTCCCTAGAGGCTCTTCTAACATGTCTAACCAGGTTTTCAGAAACAAATAGACTTTTTTTTTTCTCCTCATAAATCTGCAGGCTCTGTGGTTCATGGCATTTTGACCCTTTGCCAACTAACAGCTCCTTGGATGAATAAGCTACACTTAGGATTTGTGGGCTCTTTTTTTCCCCTCTGCATTGTGTATGTTTCTAATGAGAATCATATTTGCTTTTCAGAGCAACGTGCCTCTGAGTCTTTAAACAAGAGAAAACTGAGTATAACATAACCTGTGTTGTTTTTTTATGCTTCCTACACAGCTTTGTTTGAACCTGATACAATAGTACAGAGGTCCTCCATTTCCATTTTAAAAGCCAACAGAAATGATCAAGCACTATTACCATTCTACTTCCTGTTGGCCATATACAGGGAATGTTCAGCACTGATCCTAGATAGTGAAGGAGAAGCAGTGGGACAGATCTTCAAGCAGATATGTATCCCTTGAGGGCATTTCCTTCTAGTTTTCTGTCCTTTCCTTTACATATTTTGCTTAGCTAAATAGAGATTTTAAAGGTCCTGATCTAATGAAGTTAATTTTGGCAGAGGTTTGTCTGGGTCCCTATATGTTTTCCCCCACAATACCTTTCTATGTCCTCAGACTTTCTTTTAACAATAACTCACTAGCAAAATATTTCCATTTTAGATGAAATTTCTTTTCCACCAAAGTAGAAAAAATGACACTCCAGTAAGTTATTCTTTCCCCAGTCCCATCTTGGATAAGGAACTGGCTAGAAGGTTGCACTCAAAGAGTTGTGATCAATGGCTTGATGTCCAGGTGGAGACCAGTGACAAGTGGAGTTCCTCGGGGATCTGTTCTGGGTCCAGTGCTGTTCAAGATCTTTGTCAGTGACACGGAAAATG
>WUAM01000334.1:10479194-10489411 GCA_024336885.1 Actenoides hombroni | reverse complement strand
CTTTAAAGCAATAATTCACTTGAAGTTTTGGGAGGGTTGTTGAGGTTTGGGTTTGGATTGTTTGGTTTGTGGTTTGGAGGGGTGGGGGAATGAATTGCAGGGTAGTTGAAACTGTGCAACAGCGCTGAAGTGCCTTAAAGGAAGGTGAAGTGTCTTCTTCTACAGTGCTTGCTCCACTCTGGGAAAATTGGTTCCCAAACAGAACAATTTATGTCCCTCTTTGTATCCAGTGTTGGATAGGCAGATGGTATTTTGTTCCCATTTCCCTGCACTGGCAACATTAATCACAGGGCTTTTCTGCTATGAGACCTTTCCCAATGCTAGGGCTTCCCCGTTGCCACACATGGCAGTATTTTGGCACCCTCACTCCTCTGAGCATCTGCTGATTCAGGGGGAAGCAAGAAATGCCAGGGGAACAGCTGGGACTGCTGCCTTTTTCTCTCTGGAGTGCAAGAGCAGTCAGGACTGAATGGTGGTTTCTTGAGCCACTCTTTGATCCCTGATATTGCTGTCACTGCTACCATAGTACCTCAGTTCCTAGTAGTTGCTCACCATCAATCTGCAGTGTGAGCTGCTCTCTGAACAGAGACAAACTGCCAACTCCCCTATGCCAAAGAGCTAAGAAGGACATAAATGATAGTCCCTGGATCCAGGCAAGGAGGAGGTATTCTGAGAAAAGAGGATGTTACCATCTCCAAATAGACAACAACATGCATATCCCTGCCTCCTGAAAATTACTGGGTGTTTTGCAGGATTAGCAGCAGAAGGGAGAACTGATGAAGCCTTTGGAAAAGGAAAGCAAGGTGTATTTTAAAGGATTTTTAGGAATTTTCTTCCCTAGTGTAAGGCACAGTGTAGGCAAAAGTGTGAAGAAGTTATTTTGGAAAGATTATGGGAGAGAGGTAAAACAAAGCTGGGGTAATGTGCTGGTTGAAGGAGTCATTTTGACAGCAAAAGAGAGATGATGGTTTCTGTTCCTGGGACAACTTGTGTGACTTGTCTTGCGGTTCGCTCGCCTGCCTGTGCATGCCCTCATCTGTGCTGCTTGTATGCATCCCTGCACCAGTGTCAACAGGGATCTGTGCTGCTGTCTGAGTCAGGTTACTCTTTGCAGGAATGGGATCTACATTACAAAAACTATCGATTTTGACCCACAGAAGCAGTCCCACAACAGGGGTTGAGACTATTTGTGTAAGTGCTCTCTCTGACATGACAAGAGTTTGCCCAAACCTGCAGGATAATTTTCAGACATCTGCTCCTTGCAGAACGGGCTTCTTCACCCATTGACCACATTTCAACATTTGGGAGTTCCTTTATTACGTTTTCCAAGGTGAATTAATATATTACAGTCCAGGCAGCAATTTGCCAAAAAGATTTCAGGATCTGATGACAATCCAGAAAAAAAAGATAATGTTCATGTAATAGTTGATTCTTTTTTATGTGCCTAAGGTTTTCCATACATAAAGTTTCAGGCATTAAAATGTCTTGTTACTGAGCTGATTCTATGACCTATCATCACTCTATGTAACACTAATCAAATCAGTCAAATTTAGCAATTTATATGTTTGTGAATTGTTTTGTTAGCTATTATTACTTTTTTGGCTGTTTATGTTTTTGTTTTGTCATTGTTGTTTTCCACCACCCTGTACTCTAAGAAAAAAACAAACAACAAAACATTAGATTAGTTTGGAATTCCTTTGTTATTATTCTTATTTGTATATGGATGACTGGAGTACTGTTAAAGGAGAGCCAAACTGTCAGGACAAGACTTATTCCTTAACATATCTCTCAAAGTGTTACAAGCAAAGTAACATCTTCACCATCTTAGCAGCTCCTTCTCCCACATGAGAAATACTAAGAAAGATAATGTTTTGAAAATCATTCTGTAATATGTCTACCTAGAACACTTTTTGGGAATAAGTGTTGTTTCTTACAGGCATTGTGAGCTCATCTTGGCATCGCTGCATCACATAAGAAACACAAATTTATGGGAAAATGTCACTCAGTTTTTTCTCCCAATGTTATTGGAGGACTGAGTAGCCCAGCATGTCCCATGAACTGGAATCTGCTATGAAGGAGCAGGCGTATCAATTTCCAATGACAATAGTGTCTTGTTGCACTGGCAGCTAGTTGAATATTTAATTTCTATTCATTTATTTACAGGTTTGGTCTAATGGAAAACAAAACTAAAAAATGGTAGATGAAAAGTCACAAGTTCTTTTCTACATGTCTATCAGCCCTAAATAAATTCCAGTAACTCAAACAAAGTTTTTAGTTAACAAATCTCTTATTTAGATATTTAATTCAAAAAGGTTGTAAATATCTCATTAGTACACCCTTTC
Source organism: Actenoides hombroni (assembly GCA_024336885.1). Classification (NCBI taxonomy): domain Eukaryota; kingdom Metazoa; phylum Chordata; class Aves; order Coraciiformes; family Alcedinidae; genus Actenoides; species Actenoides hombroni. The sequence goes on along the minus strand of WUAM01000334.1, from coordinate 10,487,069 downwards.
TGTGCATTTATTAAAACATTTTAACTCTTTGCAAACAGTAATGAACAAAGGTTTAGCCACTGAGAGTTAAAGTACTAGCTCCAAGTCTAATGTAATGGACAAGTCTCTAAGAATTGCCACCCAAGTTGAGCAGCACTATCCCTTGGCACTTCCACTTTTTTTTTTTTTTTTTCATTCTCTTAGACCATCATTTGCTTCACCACATAGGTGTGAGACACATTGTTCCCTTTTGCTGAGAGGTCAGCGTTCAGATGATACTTTCTGTGCTCAGGATGAAGGAAGTGGATGTTAGACTACATAATAGCACCATACCATGAATCAAACACATGATCTTTTAGTCTGAAAGTTCAAACCTTGAAAATCTTTGCTAAAGGTTTAACACATTTTAGGAGCTGGTAACCTTACCAGCAGAGGGAGATATGGCTTCAGGCAGTGCATCACTCCGATGCATAATTTGTCTATTAGAAAACCTAGTCCTGAGTATCCTACACCTTGAAGAGGTTGGGCTTGCACTAAGGTAATATATACCTGGGTCTGTTCCTGAGTAGATATGTTGACACTTTATCACAGGGAATGGTGTTTGATATAAGACCCAACCAAATTATGAGTAGAAATATATTAATGCAACATAAACAATGCAGTGGATTGGATAATTAAGTACTATTACATATGCATTACTATTTATAAAAATTGAATCTAGGTGCTTGAGATCACTAAATAAAGCCTTCAGGGGATATTGCAACAGCTAAAGAGACTTCCCATTGCAGTAAGTAAATATGAGATTCTTAAAATCCCTGCACTCAAGTAAACCCAAGATCATACTGCCTGGCTGCCTACACAGCACTCATACAGCTGTGAATGGGTATGCCTTGCCTTCGTGCATAACCAGTGTTAAGGATTATAACCATTTAGTTGTCATTTCCACCTCCCATTATACCTGTTCAAAACATGACGTATTCCCTTTCCAGGTTTCAAGCAGCTCTGTCCTAATGCAATTCAATTTCCCTAAAATTCTGTAGTAGCGGTTCTGCAAGTGGAGCTGGGGATTCATTTTCTTTGGTCCTCCTGGTATTGTAATGTACATTTATTGCATCATTGCCCTTTAGATTGTCATGTTTATATTACATCTCCTTATTTATAGTGAATAGCCAGCATATGTCCCTGAATGCAATTTTATTTGGTTACATGTAGGATATTTCTGAAATATGTCAGATATTGGATATAACATTATTGTTGTTTTACACACTATGAGGAAATCATCAGACAATTGCTCAGTAAGTGACCTCTTAACAAAAAAACTAATAAAAAAAGTCCATTCTTTCAAGCTGGTTTTCCAAGAACAATCTTCATGAAAATGACTCCTAATTTAAAGGAAACTAAAGTATCACTCACCCCACAAACAAGGCAAATGGGTCTTTTTGGCCAAATCGTGGAAATGAGCTTCCTTAAGTACATTGCACCTTAAAGCTGACATTATTGCAGAAAAGCATATACAGCACCTTGTCAGCATGGAATAACTGGGCTCGACCAAGTTGTCATTTCTGACAGGTCGGTGTAATGAGCAAGAGAGCGCTGAGATGGTCAAAAAGTTTTTTTACTTGTTGTTGATGTGGGGTTTTTTCACCCGAATCAGCAGGGTAGAGCTGTTTGGGGTGATAAGACCATATATATGTGTCTCATTATGAGCTCTACATTATCAAGTTGTTGTCAACCATGCTATCACAGTTAGCCACATTTATATTTGGGTTTCATTTTGTGCAATTTCTTTACATTCCTAACCTGGGAACTGTAGAAAATCTGATTCTCTGGAGCATCAGACATTAACTAGCAGGACTGTCCATGCACATTAAACCTACATACACTTGCAAAACCTCTGATAATGAGAAGCACTAATTGGATCAGTATTTTTGGTTTGCATTTATACTTTCTCAAAAGTTTTTAAAACACATATTTCCATTGAAAACTAAGGATAAAAAGAAAAAGGGGAAAAAGGGAGTTGGAGCCAATAAATGAGAGAAATAAAGGAAGAATTTTTTATTGCTGTTCTAATGACTATGATATTTTTGTTCAAATCCTGTAAGGAAAGGAATACACTAGGCTGGCTAGGGAAGATTCTCAGGGAAAGCTGGAATTTATTTCAACACTGGTTTGACTGGGTTATTTTCACATATGACCCTTCACTTCTCTGTGCCTTAGTTCCCCAGCATGTCAAGCAAGAATAGTTTCCAGTCTCCTTTGTTTTAAGATGTACAGATGAGAAGCACTTTATAAGACCAAGGGATTAGTAAAAGCACAACAATAAAAAAAGATGAAAGAGATCAGAGGTTAGTATTTAAAACTAATAATAACCACATTGGCATAGAATTAAGATCATAAAAAATAAATCCTTTTGAGGGGATGCGGAAGGGACAAGAATAGAGAAATAAAACCATCTTTTAGTCAGTTGTCAATATCATCAGTACAAAAAACCACATACATACTTTGTGATGCCATTTGAATTATGTAAGAAAATTTGAAATAGGGCAGGAAATAGAAGCTATTCATGTGCAGAGAAAGATCAGATAAGTAAATTAAACTATATGTTGAATTCTACTGTAAGCAGATATCCCTTAAGGCTACAAAAATAATGATTTGATTATCAAAGCTGTAGAATGTGTGGCTCATCTCCCTTTGTGTTACAAGGAGCCTTTCCATTAAATTTGTTGTTAAGCAAAATGTCTACGGGAGACTCGTTTTGGATACTGATTATGCACCTCTTAGGAGAGGAACTCATTGCCTTCCTTCTGCACGCTGGAGTTATATTCCAGCAAGGAGATGCAAGGTCAAGCGATCAACTCTGTGTCTTCAATATACCTGGAATGAGTATATTCTGCCAGCATATTCAATAAAGCAATTACAATAGCATTAATGCAAATGACCAATGCATGAGATGTAGTGAAGGGGTAGAAGATGAAAGCATTTTAGAATATTCTGCCCCAAATTTTCAAATGGCTCCATAGTAATGAAGGTCAGACAAACAGACAATCCAAGCCAGAGGACTGTATGAGTGTCATGGAGGGAAGAGATGTCTAGTCAAGGTTATCTTGTTTGCTTTGGCTTGGCAATTGTAGGCAATTTCATTCATTTTCCAGGGCACTAAATCACCGGTGGTGAGGTGCTTAACACCTCTGTTCTTGTGTGCAGTGGTTAAATGAACACAAGGAGTTGCTCCCCTCTTCTGTCCTGATGAAAAGACCACCCCCTGATGGGAAAACAATCATTCCCATTCATATCTGGGTGTTGTAGAAGAGATGGAGAATACATGTCAAGGCCATAGCATCTGATGGATGGCTATATTGTAGGGAATTATTCTCTTTAGAAACATTTGGTAACTGTTACTCATCAGACACCCTTTTTGAAAGTGAAAGTAAGTCTGCGGGATGTGAAGAGCAGCTGCCATGCAGAAAGGAAAAAGTAGGACAGATATGCTTATAACCAGTCAGATTTCTTCTGCTGCAGTGCATCATATGCTGCCATGAGTTTTGGGCATATGTTACCATTGCTTCAGCAATGTGGGTGAGCTTGGGACAGCTGCTGCTGAAGTAACCAGGATGGGAATCATGCAGGTAGGCTGCTAAGATAGAACATGAAAGCCAAAGAGCTCTCATCCTGAAACATTTTGCCTTCTGTATTTTGTGTTTTCAGTTCCTTTCTTCATGATAGTCTCCTCGTCACCTATTCCCATTAGAGGTGGTGAGATAAAAGCAGATCTCCATCATTTCCTTCTTTGGAACTCACATTTCATGCTTTATTAGATGCCCACATCAACATTTTACACTGAAATCATATGTGTTACATATTACAGCTCTGATATCTCTTCACTTTTTTTACATTATAGAATTCATTAGAAGCAGGAAAACCTTATTCCATCAGCACCAGTCAAAAAAGGAGCAACTGTTTAAAATGACTAAACGTATCTTCCCAGGAGTGTTAGACTGGAGAAAGCATTTGGTGATGGGTTTGTGGTACTGTGGTAGGACCTGCAGAGACTGCAGAGCATCCTGCAGCTGTACTACTAAGACTTAAAAATTAAAAAATTCATCCTACACTAAATTTCAAAAGTACCTTTGCTTGATGTCTGATAAATTTCTAAAAAGAATGAGCTCCAGAGAAATATCTAACATGGTTGTCCTATGTATCTTTATTTGCAGGATTCCGGAGGAGGACGGAATTTAGCAGAATAGGCCGTGTGGTCAGATTTCCACTGATGCTCTGACAGGAACAGGACAAACCTGGTTATAAATCTGATAAGTTTCCAGACCCATTACTGGTGCTGGCTCAAATATAGCTGTCAGTACTATCTACTGACTTCATGGGGTTCCATGGACATCTACAGGATTTAAGGGGCAGAAAGGAGATCAAGACTATCCTAGGTTTCCTAGGATGTACCTTTTTCTTTCCTCTTTCTCTTCTTTTTCTTCCTTCTTTCCATTCTTTCTTCATCCGTCTCAACTGATTCCTTTCAAAAAGTAGTAACATTAACATTTATCATTAAAACCATACAAATACTGCTGTAAGAGTATAGTACTGTAAGAAATGCACAGAGAGAGAGAATTTGATCTGTCATAGGCACAAGCAGGGAAAAGTTTGCACCATAACTAAGATGTTACATCAATATGATGGTCTGCAAGTTATAAAGGTCTCTGACTGCCTTTTCTCCTCAGTTGTGTTGTGATTACTTCAGAACAAGTAAACTCAAGCAACAGTTTGTTTCTTACAGACAGTGTCCCATGGTGGGACTGCTTGGCCGAGAGGTTGTCACTAAGTCCCTCTGACTGCCTGATCCATCCCATCTCCTGCTTGCAAGGTAACATGTCTAATAACTAACAACATAGGGTGAAGTGGTAGAGAAGAGATGCTTTTTCTGACTCTTACTTCTGCAGATAGCTGAGTTCACAACTTACCCCAAAGTGATTAGAGACATAAAAATCCCCCCTCCCTCCCTCTCTCAACTCAGTGCATTATTGCAATTGCTAATTTAAGCAGGACATGAGGTGAGTTCTTTCAAAGAGTGAACCTGACCCTTCACCTCTCCAGCACTACCGATGGTTGTTGCAAAGCAATTGTGCCCGTCAATGGAGAACAGAGAGCAGTAAAAGTAATGAGAAAGGTAATAAGAGTTAAAACAAAGGTAGATGGACCTCAAACGAAAACAGGAAGATTTAGGATACCTGGAGAAAGACAAGTCAGCATTATATAGAGACGAATTAATACTTTGGGATTAAACTGTGTGTGAAGGGTAGGGGCATAGTGCACTAAAAATAGGAACAGGGTAATTTAGAAGCTAATCAAGCTCTGTCACAGACAAAATTAATAAGTAAAAAAAGTTTTAACAAGACATTAGCCATCTGAAGAACATAGAAGGTTTGTGGAAGAGGATATTTTATCAGAAGGTGTTATTAACACTGCTGTTATTAGATTGGGTATGATTAACAGGACTTGGTTAGAAAGAAGCAAGGTGAGGGTTAGAAGTACAGTGGTGGATCACCCAGAATGTCATTACAGAGGTTAAAATTTTAAAAAAGGAACAGGAAATAGAGGAAAGAACTTTGGAAAATGATAGAAAGGCAGTGAAGTGTTCTGAACTTCTCTATGTGGTAGAAAGATAGACTGAGTAAGAGCAAGCAGGTGAGGTGGTTGTTTTCTGTCCATGTTTTAATTGCCATAATGTAATGGTTAACATTTACAAAGATGAGATTTCAGAGACAGAGGACCTTTAGAGGCTCATTATAGGTTTTCACCATTGTGTCTGACTTTTTTTTTTCCTGCAATGATTTGCAATGGGAATTTCATAAGACATGAGAGCCAGTATTTCAGCTGGTGAAAAGTAGTGATACTCCACTGAAATCAGTGGAAATGAACTGACTTCCACCATTCTCATGATTCAACATTCATTTTGAAAGCAGAGTGAAAAATATGAAAGAATTTCATAAAGGTGAATTTTTGAAGGACAGGTCTGGTTGTAATCACTAGGTGAAGAAGTAATTTGCTGAGTGTCAAAAGAGACGTGGGCAAAATGAGAAAAAGATCGCTGGCTCCAGGCATTGATTTCAAAGCATCTATTACTGAACACTCCCAGAGGCAAGGTCCTAGTCTTGATGGACACCTCTTATTTTCTTTTCTTCTAATTAAAAGTAAAGAGATACTTGATGAGAAATGCACCTATTTCTTGGAGTTTTTATCATAGGATTTTGTGGGTTTGCTTATATTTTGGCCTACAAGTATTTTGGATCAGAGGATACATTTTTCTCAGGTTTCCTGCTGTTGTTTCTCATCAGCACACACACAAATATATTATCAGATATTCCAAATGACCCTTCTCCTCACACAGATCCCTCTTGATCTGTTACCTATTCTGCTTGCCATTAGTCTGACTCTTAAAAAGCAAAACTTTACTAAGTCAGTAAGTAGGTTGGGTTTTTTGTGTGATTTGGTTAGGCATAACAGAACCTTCATTAATCAGGAGCATCTAGTAACTACTCAATGTGGACCGTTATTATTCACAAAGAACTACATTTCACCTAGAAAAGAAGTGATATTTCAGCACTCCAGCACTGCCACTTTTCATTCCTACCCCTCCAGACAGATTCTTTAGTCTGCGGTGCCAATCAGGAGTGATTTCCTTGAGCTAAGTGTCATTACATGGGGGGGTAAACCTGGCTGTGAGTTCAGTCTCTGTTTGCCTGCATCCAATAGGTTTTAACCACTCACTAATCACCAGGACATCCAGTCACCATTATGCCTGAAGAGACAATTTGACAAGTGACACTGTGACAGTAACGTCGCTGCTGACCACCAGCTAAGTTCCTGGCTCTGGAGTGACACAACCTCTGGAAAACTTATCAGACCACCTTTTCCCTGACTGTGTGCGTTCACCGCATTTCAGCTGAGCAAAGGCGTCTTCCTCTCCCTGCAAACCGTATTGCTCTCTCTATTTTCTGATGGAAAGCAGTAGTGAACCTGTAGAGCCCTGAAACACATAATATGCATGGCTGCTGTTTTACACTTGTAACATCTTGTATGCACTGGAATGTACAGCTGTTTACACTTGTAGCTCTGTCAAGTAAACAAGTGGTGATTTCTTATGATAGAGGGGAAATTGGCACAGGGCTGCTATTCACTCACCTACAGCCTGGCAACTCCTAGTGGTGGAAATCATTCTTTAGGCACCAAATTGGCTTCAAGCATACTGTAAAACTGGCTTCTCTGGGGTGGAGGGGAGGCAAGAGGAAATCTGTTGGCTGCATCTGTACCTCTGGAAATGGCAGCCACTGAGTGCCTGATGGACTCTGCCTCCTGCCGCAGCCGCCCATGTAAGTGCCTCACAAACAGCCTGTGCAGTGGCTGTGCCAGGGTGTGCTGGCACACATGTTCTGCCCTGGCATTTTCAGGTAGCTCTTCTCCAGGAATAGTGAAGTTCACTGTTTAAACTGCTTGTGAGTCTGCCCTGGAGAAAGGCTTGGAGATACCTTTGTCCCTTAAAGAAGTCTCCATTGTAACTATTACTATCAGTTAAGATGATTAGAGATCTTAAAATAGCTGAATCTAGATTATCTTCCCAGAGATGGACTAGAGAGAGCATCCAATTAAGTTAGCGATTTGAAAGTTCATAGTAAACAAAAAGAAGCTGTTATTTTACTTGGTGCTGAGATGACTTTGGTATTGCTTTACAATAGAAAGATTGTGTACTTCAGGGGACCTGACCACAGCTTTGGAGATGAAACCTTAAAATACTAAGAAATGCAAAGAAAGAATAGAAAATAGAATAGAATAGAATAGAATAGAAAGAATAGAATAGAATAGAATAGAATAGAATAGAATAGAATAGAATAGAAT
>WUAM01000334.1:10462521-10473033 GCA_024336885.1 Actenoides hombroni | reverse complement strand
CTAATTAACTGCTCCCATTATCAAGTGAGGTAAGTGGATCATTTTCTTTCAACAAGTTCGAATGAGACACATAAACCATTAAGCAAATTTCAGAATGCAGTTGAACTGAGCTGTGATATGCTTTAAAACAAACCATGACTGAAGGTTTACCTTTAGCTACTGTTCCTTTGGTTTATATCACGTGTCTAGGGAGGGTGAGTCTGTGGGACACTTTTCAAATATCCTTCTATAGAAATATATTTTTACTTCTCAAAGAGATAGAAATAACTTTGCTTCATAGTTGTGTTTCAGTTTTGATTTGGGTTCTGGTGTTTTTTTGTTGGTTTAGTTTTGCTTTGTTTTGTTTGTATGATTAGTTTTCCAACCCATTAAGGCATTGTTCTATTTTATGCAAACTTTGAAAATAAAATATCAGAGAAGACAGCATTTACTGATTAAAAGTTCTGCCTCTCTCTACCTCTGTATCTTAAAGGACACCTTTTCCTCTCCTTTTTCTTCTCCTCCACCCTTACGACTGACTTATTATGTGCTGTTATTTTGCACTTTGCATTCCTTCAGCTGGTACTTAAGCCTGTGACCTTAATTATATCTAGGTAACCATTCTACTGTAGAAGTAGCAATAGGAGAAATATATGTACATGTATATATATATTTATAAGTATATATTATTACTTAGCTTACACTATACAAATTTTATATCTTGCTACCTCCTATTCTGGAGGAAGGTTGGAGGTTTCCTTTACAATTGTTACTTTGTGTGAGTGAGCAAATGAACTTCTAATCCCCTGAAAAGATGGGACTTTTACGTGATGTTTAAAACAGGGATCTATCTTGAGCTTATGTGATTTGTAATGCTTTAGTAGCAGCTGAGGGGAAAACAGCACATTTCCCTTATTTACGAGTGACTTTGAACTTATGGAGAAGCTCGTTTGTATACATCTGGATAATCTATTTCTACAGTTAAAGCCACTCTGGAAAAAATCTAACCTTGGAAAGCAAAAATAATGAAAATAATACAAAAACAGCTGTATAGAAAAATGTGTAAATATTTGTTGAACACAATGAGACATTTGCTAGGGGCTGAGGAACCAGAAAATTGCAAGCATTTAAGAGAAATGCTTCTTACTTTAAATTCACCTGCACATCCCATAGTAATATGCCTTACTATGGCAGACTGCTAGGCAGAGGGAAAAAAAGCTTTGTGAGTTCAATAGCTACCCACTGATTGTAAACATGAGAAGGAACTCTGAGAACACAGTGCTGAAATATAGGGTAATTTCCTCTTTATTAGAGTCCATGAACTCTGCTATGTTAATGGTTAGGCTCTGTATACAGTACATATAACAGAATTATACAGTTATTTTCTGCAGTGCTTTACTTGCCTTTTTAAGTTCCTTTAGGAAAAAAAAAAGGGGGGGGGGGCAAAATAATCTTACTTTTCCCTTTACTCCTCTTATGTTACATTCCGCCTCTTGTGTTAATATGTACTACAAAATATTCTGTGACTGACATCTCTGTGATGCCCTACCAATGCCCTACACTGACTTTAAGGGGAGTTTAAATTACATCAGGCACCTCAACTCAGTCTTGTTCATTATTCTTTAAGGAGAAAAAAGAGAAATAAAATGAATGTTTGAGGTAGAAAAATAAATTAATCAATATATGGTGCAGTCAGTCTATGGACTGGGCACTCTAATATGCGAAGTCTACAACATAGCCTGTCCATGAAGTGCCTAGGTCAACAGAGGTCCTAAGAGGATAAGCTCATACCCCATATCCTGGTTTCAGAGATAAGGAAACTTAGATCTGGAAATGAGAAAGGACCCATGGACACTCCTATGGATTGCCCCAGTCAGAATGAAGAGAAAATGTGGTAGCACTGCCACTGTCACCTGGCTGCAGCCCAAGTGAACTTTGGGAAACAGCTTTGTTCCTTGCTGCACAAATACGAGACTAGTCCTACAGTGAGAGTGCCAGGACACTGAGGGGATCAAAGGTCCTTAATGATCCTGATTAACCTCAGCCAAGACCCCTACCCACCTACTGCCTTGGTGCAGGAGTCCTGTTTCAGGTTAGTCCTGGACACTAGTATCTGCACAAATGACAGCATAGGATGTCAGTCTCCAGGCCTGCCTCCTAAGTGGACCTTGGACCTGAGCTGTGGGTTGTTTATCTCCTGGATAGACTCCTCAGATATGTCTTCAGCCTTGTCTGCAGATCCTTCTCTTTTTTCATCCTAATGGGGTATGTGGATATACCCTGGTTTTGGTTTGTCCCTGCACAGTGTTATCAGTCCAGTGACCAGCCATATCAGGACCCCACAAGACTGCCCTGTCATTGAGGGCATTGCCTGGGCTGGGTCATCCTTGAATTGTTCCCCTACATGAGCCAGCCCCACTCTCAGTGCAATCTGCTAGCTAATGGGTGAAGGAGAAAGGTGGCAGTGCTTGCCAAGTGTGTTCTAGTGTTTTGGTGTAGACAACTTGTAGTTCCACTTCTATTACGTGCAGACATATCCTCTGCATACAGGGCATAATGTGTTGGGTTTTTTTCTCTAAAGAAAAAAAGAAACAAAGTTTGATTCTGCACATAATCCTCTAGCATTGTGGCATGGTAAATACTTTTATAGTGCATTTTTTCCTTGCCTTACTTGTCTAAAAAAAAATTAGTTACTTAATCCAGTTTCATCTTCTGGATACTTCATCAGGAGAAAAAAAAGAAAATTCAAGCTAAAAATCCATTCCCAAGAAGGGGAAAAAGAAGGAAAGGATCAACTTACCACAGTGTTGTCCTATTTCAGGCATCAGAGTGCCTTGTAGGCAAAACAATGCCTTTGTCATGGCTAGGACACCATTCCGATAGATGTTCCTCTTTGTTCCTTTTCTGAAAGAGTTGCTTCAAGATTAGATGCTAATGATGAGGTTAATGTTGATTTAAAATTGTGAAATGGGAAGAAGAAGTGTCCATGGTATATTCATGAACGGAAGGTGAGCAATCCTTACCTTGATGATCTAATTGTCCTTTCAGATTTCCTTGGCACACCAGACGTTACCAATTCCTTCTGCTTTACTGGGACAATTGGCTGAAATATATAAATAAATAAAGACGCTTCTGTAAAATGTCACAATCTTTTTGTCCTACTGTAATGTAAAAGAGAAGGGGTTGAGTTAAACAACTTCTAATAAATTGTTGTCACTGTTAATATTATGGTAATTTCTGATAGCAAGATTTGTAATCTTGTCCACTGTGCTAGGCTGAAACAGAGTATGCATTTTAGGCCTGGAATTCTATAATGATGATCAATAGAAATAGCAAAAGACATGAAATAACATGATTCTTTGGATCTTTAATGCCAGTCAGATGTCATGTCAAATCCTGCTTTTATTTTGTTGGGGTTTTTTTCAAGATGAAATGTAGATGAAGGTTTATCATAACGTTTCTTCTGTTATCTGAGCTACTTTTCCTGTCTTTCCTCCTTTCTCTTTGCCAAGACTGTGTTTGCAAAACAGAAAACCCGAATCCAAGTTCCTGCATCTGGTGTCAATTGAAATAAAACAAAGACGGGCTCATTTCAGCCACATAATTTAAGAAAGAAGACAGTATGATAACATTTAGAACAAGCCTCATACACACCAGCCAGCCATTATCCTTCAGAAGCAGGTGGCAGATGGCATGAAATCATCTTCATCAGACCTCCAAAGCTTTGCTGCTACATTTGGGAGGATGGTTCTTGTAATGACTACTTGCATATTCATACTGTGTGATGGGCACTTCTCGATTTCTGTGCACCTCATTTTGGAAAGAAGCTAATATGGCTACACATGTACTTTATTGCACCATTCACATTTGGCATCATTAAGAGGAAGGAGAAGGTGGCTGAATTTTTTTTTTTTTTCTGTGTGTATCCTCCTCTGCTTGCATCAGAATGGCACAGGAAATCAAAATACACAGCAAAATCTGGAGCACCAAGGCTTACCTGAAGCTACAATGAGATCAGGCTGTTTGTAATGCCTCCTGTGAGATAATAACAGAGCTATTCCTTTGTGAGTCATACAGCCACATCTGGCAAAAATAGATTCTCCTTCAGGTCTGAAGCTCAAGGCTTGCTCTCCAGTTTTTCTAACATGGTTCTTGAAGTCCTTCTCTAAGCTAGGTGTGCAAAGATACCTGCATTTGCAAATCAGCAAGATGATGCATGCTGCTTCTCCAAGACTGCCAGAACAATCAGTGACAAATCTAGGCAACATACTTCGGGTCATGGAAGAGTAATTTGCTCATACCTTACCTGTATTACCGAGTCCCTTTTGTTGCTAGAAGTTCAGACAAATCCATGACAAGGATTTTCAAGATTGCGCCATAAGCCCTGTAGTACTTCATGCTTCAGTTAAAGACCTGTGTAAGATAGTGATGGTAGAGGAATCAGTTATGTCATTACATAGCATTAAAGATAAAGCTTCCGGTTCCTGCAAATACTGAGGAATGCAGAAAACCTGAATCCCAAGGGATCAAAAATACAGCAAAAGAAAAACAGGTTCATTATTTCAGTCTACCTCAACCTTAGTCTCATGAGCTTCCAGTGCTGAAGCCACTGTTACAGATAGGTAATGAAGCAAAATGTAACTGATTTTGGTCTTTTATTTGGGAGGTACCTTATCTGTGGTCAAAAGCAATATGGTGCCCTGGAGATTTTCTAATAAATTATATGTGGCTGTCGGAAGTGACTGCCACTAACATTTCCACTGGCAAGAAAAACAAATTGTAGCATAGCTTCCAGCACTTTATTTCTCAGCCTGACTGACCACAGGAGAGCAAGAAGCAAGGCCCACATGTTCAGAAGAAGTGAACATGCTTCACTCAACCCATGAGTGGAAAGGGTGCAAGCATAAATGGAAAAACAGATCAGACAAACCTGCAGAAGAAACAGAAATAGACTAAGTAGCAACGTGCCTTGGTTCACAGTACTAGCTTACTGCATCCTCATGTTTTCAAAGACATTTATTATAATGTTTCTACATCAAATCCCCAGGTAGCAAAGTGCTTGTGCTCAATTTAAACACATGCTTAATTTAAGCATGTAAATAGTCCAATTTATGTTGGATCAAGGCCTAATTCTTTCTCATTAAAATCTTATTTTAAAAACTTAACAATGCTGTTACTGGTTTCTTTCATCCTCTTCATCTATGAGTGGCATTTCTGGTCTTTTTTTTTTTTTTTTTTTTTAATTTTGCTGCATTAACTTTGCATATTCATATGGCAACTACCACTTTTGTCTGAAAATAATACACTGCATTCTAAGACTATTCTGCCCAGCCAGAAGATATTATTAAATACCATAAACAAATATAGATACGCACTGTGACATCTGGATGAAAATAGCCCTACAGTCACATTTTACAAAGGAAGCCCAACTCAGAGAAAGAGCTCAGACATGTAAAATGGACATTAATGACAACTTAATGTGCCTGAGCTGCCTCTGGGGAGTTCAAATATGTTGCATTGCAATCAGTTTTAGTGGAGGCATATCAGCAGATGGAGCATTGTGGGAACTCAAAATGCTCTATCAGATATGTTAATGCCCCAAACTGATACATTATGATTTTCTGTTTTGGGAAGAACGGGATGCTTATAATTAATTATATATATTTCATTGTTGTTGTTTGGCCAATCAGTATTTGCTTGCAGGCATGGAAAGATGAGTTTTTTTGTTTTGTTTTGGTTTGGTTTGGTTTTGGTTTTTTTGTTTTTTGTTTTTTTCTTTTTTTTTTTTCCAAAGATGGTTCATATGCATAGAATTATGATAACATTGAGAAGGGGAAAAAAGCTTTTTTTTAAATTTTATGTTGATTAGTTTCAGGAGAAATTTACAGTCCACCCACAGCAAAAATAAAAATGAATGGCAAAATAACAAAACAATTTGAGCTTTGTATATGAATGGGCATGTTTATGCCATTATAAATAGAGGGTTCATATTGATATGACACATGGCTGCAAATGAACTCACTGAATGAGAAAAGGTAATTACAGGAAAAAGTTGAGTAAGACAAAAATTGCAAAAAAGAAAGATGTTTGTTACCTTTTTTTAGCCAAGTACCTGTGCAACTATTCTAAAATCTCTTGTTAGATGTTGTGTAAAGCCTTTGTGCAGAGATCTCAAGTCACGTTAGACTGAAAGTCCTTCATGTGAAATCATTGAAAATAATAAAAAAAAAAAATGTTGCATGCCTTGTTTGTATTCAGTTTTATGAGATTTTGATATTACAGATCATTTTGAGAGAGGAACTGTTCAAGGAATTTGATTTTTTAATGGGTGACTAGACACTCAGAAATTGGTTTTAGAAGTGTAATTGCTCCCCAGGACTGTTCTGTTTGTATCAGGTTTTTGCTTCTGGAAGACAAAATTGCCTTGCCCATTCAGTTTTCTCAGTCCCAGAAAAATATATGCACCTTCCAGCTCTCAGTGGTTTGCATCAGAGTATGGAGCAAATATGGCTAATCATTCATGCCACTGCCTAGAAGAAAATGAAGTTGCTCTCGGATTCGGTCCATGTTTTTTAGTCTCAGGTACGGTGGTTTAGTCTGATTTCTTGTTGGAATGGGCCAAAAATTAACACTTCTTTTTGCCTAATGAATTGTGCTTTGGGTAACATTTCTGTTACTCAAACAGTTTGGACAGAAAGTTAAGTACTATAGATCTGGTCGAAACTAGAGGACTAATTTAGTTAAGTGTGATTTAACTTACACTCTTTCAGTCTTGGATAATATAATATTAGTCTTCTGAGATATGCAGTGTATTTGTAGCTACTGCAACTCTCTAGGTCTGTAAGGTCACTCATCTCATGGAAGCTGTAAGACAGGCATATTTACACACACATCTATATATATACAAAAATATTAATATATTGACTTTTACTCCTTGATATCTTTCAGCTTTGTTTCCTCACCCTTCCTTTGTCAATTCTGTTTATGTTGTAAACTTCTACAACAGATACCATGACTATGTGTTTGAAAAGTCCTGGAAATGATAAACATTAATTTCACTCATTGTCTTCTGGAGATACTATTAAAGAAATACATTGTGAATAGTGAACTCATTCTAAAGGAGGGTTAAATAGACCTTTTTGATTCCATACCAAAGACCAAGGTCTTGGTCCCAAAATCTTCACGAACTGCAGTGAACGCCTTCTGAATGTTGTCTCTACCTCCTCACCAGCTATAGCAGGAATCTCAGGCAACTACAGTCAGAACTCAGTAACTCAGATCTAAGTGTTTAAAATTAGCTGAGACCAAATCATGTCTAAATATCTTTGACAGGCATCTGAAACAGTTTGTGTCCTTCACAGACACTTTACTGGATCCTTGCTAATCATCCCCAGTTTTACTGTACTGAGGGAACCACTGTCTCACTGTAATCTCTGTATGATGCCTTGCTGAAAAAGCACTGGTGTTAAAATGCTCGATCTCAAGCAATGGTTGGTATGTGTCATGAATTAGCAAACAAAATACCCCAGTGAGATGAACTTGAAGTTACAGGAATTAGTTTCATTGGAAGGCTGTTATTGCCCCTGTGAGCAGCTAAAAATTCACATGCAGACACATACTAAGTAATGTGCTGAGCTGTCCAAAAGGTAATTTAAATGCTGTCAAGACAAACAAGAATATGCTCACAAATTCAAGAGCAATATATGTGCAACTTGCACAACATCAATTTCTTTGGTTGTTTTTTGGACAGAACCATCACCATCAATTAAGTTAGTGACTCTTTGATTCAAATTACTTTTTGACACTTAGTGAACGGAATGTCTCAGGAGAGCATTACTTTCCCCATTGTTCCCTAGGCAGCCATAGACTAAAGGCAAACGGGTGGAAGTGTGGAACATCACTGCTGCTGAATCATATAACTGACCAACTAGGAAGATTCAGCATAATAAATATAAATATTATTTTGAGATGGGAGACACTGGAAATTGATATTTACATCCTCCTTGTTGTTTAGTGTTTGACGTAACAGCACAATCTGCCAAAGAGAGATTAATAAAAATGCGGAGGCAGATTCTCAGATGGTGAAATATGCTATAACCCTACAATGTACCCAGAAGATATAGCCAATATTGGAATCAGAACACAGGACTGGGAGTCTGGAATAGTATATTCTAAGGTGTAAAATTCATCTACATAAACTCTGCAGCTCTTCCACTGAAAACTATTAACACGAGAGCAAATGGGCAAACATGAGTCATGAGAGAAGATTCAGATGACAGTTTCTATTCAGTTATGTTACAGCAGAGACTCACCATTAGCATACTATTTAGCTAGATCTTCAACACAGGGACTAGCAAAACAAATAGGACATAAACAACCATAACTCATAGTAGCAAGGTACTGGTAACCAGTCACTGTTTTTCTGGTGCCGTGCCCCATAAAACAAATGCAATTTTGGCTCACTGAGGTTTTGTGAGGACTCAATGGAATAAGATTTCATCTTGAATCAGCCTTAGTTCTGAACCTCCATTTCCTTTTAGTTTTTCAGTCTGACAGAGACTTATTTTCACAGTGCAGTGGGGTTTTTTCCCTGCATCTTACATAGCTCTGAACACAGAGTCAGAGACTACCATGTTATTAGCAACATGCATATAGAAGAAAATTTGTGTCATTCTGACACGAAAGATACCGAATGCTAAATTAAAGTGTAATAAACTGTTAAATAAAGTGCCCTGGGCAACCATTTAAAGTGAGAAGAAAGGCAGTCAGGTCTCGCCACAGGTCTGGACCTCAGTCTGGTTCTCTGCTGATGATTTTTATATGTCAGAGGCACAGAGCAATGAGCAGGATCATTGCATTGCCTGGAGATGCATTGGCTTGGGAAGTGCTGACATCACTGTTAGCAAAGCCTCATGTGCTGTAGAAGGTTATGATGTTCATGCAAGGGCTTTCATGCTCTCATTTAAGCTTAACAGCTTGCAGAGAAGAATTTCCATTTATAGAGGTCCTTCGGGGCTGCTAGCTGGTCTGTTTGGCAAGAATGACTGACACACCACAAAACAGTAGCGATGATATGCACTATACATAAGCTAACAATGATTGATTAAAGTAATATGCGAGGGAAGAGCTATGCCTGAAGAGACAAATGATATAAGCAGCTTGACTACCGTTATGGAGATAACTGAAATAAGAATAAATGTTGGCAATGGATTATGTAAGTCACTGATGGCATCTAGATTTCTAAAAAAGATGCAGAAAAAATAAAGCATGAATCATTTCATTACATATGCTTGTTCATTTTCCTTCTCCATCTCCAGCTTCCTCTTTCCCCAGCTGAACATTCATTAAAGATAAATCTCAGCTCTTTTGCTGATGATTGACCTGGAGGGTCATGGAGGAACAGTGTAGTCATCAGCTCTGTACACCTCCTTTATCAATTGCACTTAGCAGCAAGTGTAATCAGAATCTATTCTGGACTTGGTATCTTATAATAAGCCAGAGTATGACATATAAAACATATAAAGTTGAGCAACCAAGGTCTACTTTGGTGATCATAATATATTCAGATATGAAATATTCCTCTGGGTGTATGTTAAAATAGAATCTCAGAAGTTAATGTAACTTTTTTTCCTCCTCTTTTTAAAGACTGGTTTGGAGAATCTAATATATGGAATAATTTGCAGGAAGTGAAATGATATCAACAGCAGTGCAGAATTTCTACCATTATGAAGAAAAATAAAAGTCTGAAGTTCTGTATCTAATTGGCATATATAGAGGATGGATACCAACTATATTCATCCCAGTAAAAAGTATCAAAAATAGGACGACAGAGACAAGGATATGGTTAAACAAAGATAATAAGAAGAAGCAGAAGGCATCTGAAAAGTTCAAAGGATATGTTAAGTGGGAGGAATGGGCAGATTATAAGTGTAGATAAAGCAAGTAAGAAATAATTGGAGTGAAAATGAGCACTGAACATGAAACAGGCCAAGACATCTCAACCCCACGGGGTTTTGAGATATTTACACAATAGGCAACTGGAAAAAAGGATAGTCTTTGTAATCATGATAATGAATTAAATTTTATATAAAGCATCAGCACCACAAAACATTCTGCTTCTCATTCCAGTATCTTATTCAGAGTCTGCTGGAGTTGGTGGCAGTCTTTCAGTATCTTTTGGGTTATTAGATCAAGTCCTATTAAATTTATGTATCAGGTGGGTTGAACATTCATAACCTGGGAATTTAGACTCAAATCCTTATCAGGCAACTAGGCACCTAGGATCTATCTGGTCCTTGGTCTCTGAAATGTCTTTGAAAATCCTATCAGTTTGTTTTTAAAGCAGATTTCACCTCCATTCAAAGATACATTTTTTTAAAACATATATAAAAATGTAATATTCTAACGAATAGGGGGAAAAAAAATAAAAAAAAGAAAAAAGAAACCTGCTATAACATTCTTAATAAATTTGTAATAAATTGAAAACTAAGAGAATCTATTGTGAAAGAAAAAAAAAAGACAATAAACCAATAA
>WUAM01000334.1:10359306-10369669 GCA_024336885.1 Actenoides hombroni | reverse complement strand
TTGGGTTCTTCTGGCATATTCTAAATTAGTGAATTGCTAACGTGAACTGCATCAGTGGAAAAAAAACATGGCTAAAAGATTGAGGGAGGTGATTCTCTCTCTCTATTCTGCACTCATGAGTCTCTGAGGACTGTCCAGACCTGGAGCCCCCAACAAAAGAAGTACATGGATCTGTTGGAGTGGGTCCAGTAAAGGGACACAAAGATGATCTGAGAGGTAGAACACCTCTCCTACAGGCTGAGGGAGTTGGATCTGTTCAGCCTAGAGAAGAGAAGGCTACAGGAAGACTTTATTGTGATCTTCCAGTACCTGAAAGGGGTCTACAGGAAAGATGGAGAGGGACTTTATATAAGAGCATGTGGTGATAGGATAAGGGACAACAGTTTTAAACTAGAGTAGGGTAGATTTAGACTAGACATTAGGAAAAAGTCCTTTACTGTGAGTGTTGTGAGACACTGGAACAGGATGCCCAGAGAAGTTGTGGATGCCTCATTCCTGGAAATGTTCAAGATCAGGCTGGATGAGTCTCTGAGCAACCTGGTCACCATGGAAGGGTGGTTGGAACTGGTTGATCTTTAAGGTCCCTTCCAATCCAAACCATTCCATGAGTCCTTGAATCTATGATTTTGGAAAGTTCACCTATCAGAAGCTAGACTTAAGTCTTTTCTGTCATCATTTTAAAAGAATCTATTTATTTATTTCTTTATTTATTTATTAATGATAACAACAAGAAAGATGAAAATGAGTGGTCATTCACAGGTCATCATAAATGAAAACAGTAATTTATAAGCTAACTTATAAATAGTTTTGATCAAATAGAGAAAATTAAGAGCTATCACACAGTCTAAGGAAAAGCCTCTTGTCTCTGAGGCATCTTTATGAGTCTTTTTTTTTTTTTTTTTCAGGTTTTTTTTTTTCGTGGTTCATCCCACATCCTCTCATGACATATATTACTGCTGTAATCTATTCTCTTTTACCTCTGTATCTGCTTGGTCTTAATAAATGCATTATAGGGTTGTGTCTGGGTTTTGTTTGTTTGTTTTTGGCAAAACTTTCCAAATAATACCAGTAACATAGTGTAACATGAAAGCCATCACCTTTAAATTCTATTTGCTTCCCCTTCAGTCCCTACCTTAGAACACCTATTTTCTGTCTTTATATTCCCCATTTATCAACTACTTAAATACCTTGTGAATGAACTAATTGTCCGTTTGATTCCTTGTCTCACTCAGTTATTTAAAGATGTCTTCTATTCATGGCATTTCTCATTATAGACAGAATATGCTGTTACCCACACACAAATGCTCTGAAGCAATGACACTCAAAATCCAGGAAATTTTAACAGAGTAGTCCACACTCAGCCTCTCACTCTCCCCTAAATAGTTACTGTGAAGGAGCTTTCTCTTTCCTGCTGCTTTGAAATGAACAATTAAAGGGAGTTCAGCCTTGAGTAAGCTTGGGAATACATGGGCATTTCTGGGTTGATGGAGGCTGTGTCATCATGTGTTGTCACCATTTGCTTTTATTTCTCCCAACATCATAATAATTTTCTTTTGTGAAATCCATAAAAAAGACCAAAAAAAAAAAAAAAAAAAAAAAAAAGAACAAATTCTGATAAAAGTAGTTTGCTGATAACAATCTGAGTTTACAGAATGTTTTAGCCATTTGCTGTAACTCCAAACTTGATACATTTACCATTAAGGAATTTCATTCAACAAAGTGGCAAACTTGACTGAACCTGTAAGACTTCTTCATATTTTCACACATTACTTCATTGTTCTGCTCCCATTTTGTTCCTGGATTGAATCCCAACAACCACTCCTATCTACACTGCCTGATTCAAAACCTATCAAAGTCAATGGAAATGGTCATATTAACTTCACTGGGCTTCAGTCCAGGTCCTGAGCCATATGGAGCTTGAACCAACCTTGACCTTAGCGGAGATGAAACAAGACACCTCTGACATCGTATCAGTAGTTTTCTACAATCCATCAGTAAGATGTGTCACATATGCAGCATGAATGAATCCACCTGCCAAGAGTGATACTTTTGTGCTTCTGGCTGATGGCCAGTCTGGTCAGTCATGCTATTCTCCCTGTATGGTATGAGAAGTTATGCATATTAGGCATTTTTTTTGCTCCTATTTAAAAATGATAGCCTGGATTCTAACTTTGCGTTAACTGCTCGTAAAGTTCTGCAAATTTCTCTCCTTCGTTTTGTGATTAGCACATTAATGATCTTCAGATGGTTCAGAGCAATGCTGCAGAAAGTCTGGATGACTAACAGACCTTTCTATTGTCACTGCTGGGGAATGTTTAAAAAAAAGTGATGCAATTAAGAAATATTCATACAAATTAGAAGAGGAAATTAATTGTAGTTTTTAGTTAAATGGCAAGGCATTAGTACATTCCTCACAGCAGAACGTCCTTGCATCTATAGTGCAGTCAGGTCATAAGTATACAGCTTAGGCTACCACTGAGCCATGATTCACCTCAGGGTGTCAAGTGAATAGTGCCCTAAAACTGACACAGAAGTTACAAACTGAGTATCACAAGTGCAATGTAAAATGAGCACAATGTCATAATCATAATAATAAAAATTAGGAAATTTTGCCTAACTTTTATCATCCACATATCTGTTACTGAAGGATTCTTTTGCATCATGTATCCAATACAGTAATAGGTTTACAGGATATCAGTTTTTTTCTACCCACAGGTATTTTCAACGATTCATGATTTTTTCCCTTTTCAAGGTAGCTGACAAGATTTAAAAAGTCAAAATCTCAAAAATGCTCCTGAAAATATACTTACCTTATGACAGCTAGAGCAAAATTAGTAAAATCAATCAGTTTCTGTCAGTCAGGTATACTAAATCTTTTCCTATCAGTATCAATATCTTAAATTCAAATTAATTTTACTTTTGTGTTGAGTTTATGTCTGGTGGGATTTTGGTAACAGGGGACGGAGTTACTGGTGTGGCCCTTGTAAGAAGCTTCCAGAATCTCCAGTGGTTCCCATTCGGACCTGCTTCTGGCCAAGGACAAGCCAATTAGCACCTCTGCAAGAAGAACATATCTAAGAGACAAAAACCTGTTGTGCAGGTTTCTTTGTTTTGGAAGGTCTTTTGCATTGGAGAGAAGACAGGAGAGAGACTACCATGTGGACACCTGAGTCAGTGAAGAAGGAGCAAGAGAGGCACTCCAGAGCAGCCATTTCCCTTTAACCCATGGTGAGATGTCGGACTAAGCCCTTGCAGCTGTTAGAGATCAGTGGTAGAGAATGATACTGTCTGTAGCACAAGGAGGACCCAAGGCCAGAGAAGGGTACTGATCCCAAAGAAGGGATCTGACTCTGAGGGAAAACTGCACTGGAGCACTCCATTGCTGGGAGGCTTACAGCCCACTGAAGAGACCCACACTGGTAGGAGAAGTTCATGGAGGACTGTTGCCCCTGGGAGGGATGCCACATTGCCACAGGGGAGGACTGTGAGGAGTTTTCCCCTTGAGGAGGAGTGAGGGACAGAAACAACATAGAACAGACTGGGACTGACTGCAATCCCCATTCTCTGTCGCCCTGCACTGCTAAGTGGAGAAGGTAACAGAGATGGGCCTTGGAAGAACAGAGACATGGAGGGGAAGTGGTGTATTTCTTATTATCTTCCTCTGATTCGTCTGGTGAATTGGTGATGGTTTTGTTTAAATTGATTGTTTCCCCTAGTCAGGTCTGTCTTTTGCCCATTTCCATAACTGCTGTGTGAACCCTCCCTGTACCGTCTCTCAATCCTTGAGCCTTTTGTTGTATTTTCTCCTTCCCACACCTCTGGAAGCAGGTAGAGGTGAACAAGTGGCTGTGTGGCACTTTGTTGTTGGCTGGGTGGGCTTAAACCATGACAACTTTGTTCTCTGTACAAAATTCTTTGCTTAACAGAAAGCAACTAAGTCTGCTTTTTAAGCCTACTTCAGAAATGTTGATTTCAAAAATGATCTTGCATAGGTAAACCTATAGCCTTGACAAAGAAACATTCTGACTTCGAAAAATAAGCACACTGTGTATGAGTAAGGAAATGGGAGCAGAAAGCCACAAAATCCAAACTGTTCTGACAAAAGATTCCCAACTGCAGTTACTGAATAATGCTAAGATTAGTCCGGAGTTGAACATCTTCCAGTGATAACCAGAAGTTTCAGGTAGCGATTCTCTAGAGTTTTTTTTGTTTGATTGTTTGGTTGTTTGTTTGAGATTTTTTTTAAGTCTATACAAAACCAGAATTACAGAATAGTGAACATATATCCTGTAATATGAAATAGTTTCTACATTTTCCCACAGCAAGCAGAGATTACACCCTGGTCAGCAAGGTATTTCACATTGGAGTCCAGGAGCTGCTGTTTTTATGCTTATTCTGTGCTTCTGTTCTCTGAGAGAGGGCCTAATCTATCTCTGGTAGGGATATACAGATATTACTATCCTTAGGAAACCCTTAGCATGGAAATCACCACATAACACCAATAATTATTCCCTTGCATGAGTTCTGTACATGCAACATTTTACAGTGAACTGAGTGAAGGAGGTGTCTTGGAGATGAAAGGGCAAAGAGAAATGTCACCTCTGGGAGATGTTGCTTCGCAGAGCATGGTGGTTCTGTGAGCAGATTTCTCCTCATTCACAACAGGTCTTGAAACTCAATTAACAGTATGTACCTCTAGTCTCAGAACTATTTTATGCTGGCACAATGTCTCATCTCTTTACCAATTATTATGAATTTATCTATGACTTTTCTGGTTCAGATGGAATGTTACAGGTCTGACAGCTGAATGATCCTGAAGAGCTCTGAAGAATTATCTCCTCAGATCTCTCTGATATACACAGCACAGATGTTTATGCTGATTGATTTATTTATTCCCCTTCAAAACATAAATAATCTTTTTGCTCTAATCAAGTAGCCTCTGTGTTTGTACTCAGAGCAGTGTACATTTTAGGCCACATACAACAAATTGTCTACAGAGCAGTAATGTTGTTTCATAACTTCTACTTCCATCTTATTGGTCATACATGTATCATTTCCAAAAGCTTAACTGACGAGACCAAACTCAGAATGGGTGAGAAACACAATAATTCTGTGAGATTTATGAACAACAAAAGACTATTATAAGCAGTTCTGAGATAGTGAATGAAAAATAGTATTTAATATTTAGAGTAGGGGAAACCAGGGTCTAAATCATGATAACTTTTTGTAAACTCTGTCAAAACTCTCAGACTCTTACAGCACCTGTTTTGTAGGTTCACATGCAAGGGCTATGCTTGTACAGGCATGTCTTGTACAGTGTGTGTTTGAAGACTTCATCATTACAATACATTGAAAAGAAAAAAAAAATATCTCTGTTAAGTGGGCATCATTTAGATTTCAGTACTGCTTTATCTTCCATTGTTTTTTCGAGGAATATTTCAGATCAAGGAGATGAATATCCATGCGATATTGGGAAAGTGTCCCATATTTACATCTGAGATCTATGCATCAACCAGAGACTGTGCAAGAAGTTTGAGAGGTCCAACCTACTGCATCAATACCATGGGATTGTACTCTGATAAGCAGTTGAGATATGTTGGCCATAAGGCACATGCAGAAGCTGACACCACAGTAACTGTACAAAGAATCAAATGCTTCCACGATGCATCACATTTCCTCTGTATGTGCTGCACAATGGATAAATGGATTGGCAGAAAACTTGGCACATCTGGAAAGCTTTTGGACTTACAGTCACACAATTTTGTAGTGTTTGTGTACTGAAGATAGGTGCCTTCAAGGAGCATCTATGTTGTTCAAGGTTTATAAAATTGGCTAGAGTGTCCACAGTGATGTTTTGGCCAGCAATCCAGGTACTCAATAGCATGTTCCAAACAATTACTCTGTCAGAACAAAATCTTGATTTTTTGTTTGTTTGTTTTCTTGTTCATTTCTTTTCCCATCCTTGGAAGATGTCTGGGAAATTCAGTCAAATGGTAGACCTATTTCAGGGGAATCTGGCACCAAAGGCTGAATTTACCATTGCCGTAAGGATCTTAAGTGACCTTGACTAAGTCACTTCTTCTCTTTGTTCCTCAGCTTCTCTCTGTAAAATGGAGATAAATGCATTTCCATACCTCATGGGGGCCTGCTAAAATGCATTCATTACCAAGAAGTAAGTTTTATCTCCAATTTACACATTTTTTTTCTCTGCTGTCCTTGCTAGAAATCTGATTGTCCAACCAGTCCCAAAATAAACCCTCTTACTTCTGTGTGGAAGCCAGGATATACCTATTAAACTTTTCAGAACAACTTACTCTGGTCTGATTTTTCCTCTCTGAAAAGATCAGTACTGCTTTTTTTATATACAGAATTCTGGACTGATCAGGAAGCACTTCTGACTCAGTCTGACTGTTTCTGTATTGCTCATTTTGTGTTGTGTACAGTTCAGGGAATAAGACAGAGGTAGCGTTTAAGAAAACTTCCCCTAAGTCGTCAAAATACAGATATTTTCTGTGGAGCAACTGGTGGTAACTAAGTTAGGAAGACATAGATTGGAGCATTTATGGAGATCATCTGGTCTTATATTTTCAGATAACTAAAAAGAAGGGAAACAGCTTCTGGAACTATTATCTGATTGCATCAAATCCATCTTTTTATGATGGGTAATCACATCATATGGGGAAAATTACCTTACTGTGTTCTTCTAGATCATTGATTATATTCTGGATCTATTAAATGTAATCTAACATTTTATATATTCATACACATACAATACACACATACATAGATATTCATACATACATTTATAAACAGACATATATACACACACACATAAATAAATATAAATCTAGAAAAAGAGATATTGGTGAAATGCTATGAATAGATTACAAGTTGTTTTGTTGAACAAAAATGAAAATGTTAAGACATGTCAAGCTGTCTTCAGCATCTACTTACAGTGGTTTTATTTGTAATTTTTTTCACCTGGGCCTTTGTATATTTTATAACTGTGTTATATGGAACTAGTCACTTGGCTATTTCTTTCTTAGTTAATGGGGATTACAAAAAAAGCATACATATAGTTGTATCATAGGTTCTGAGAGAGATTTTACTGTCAAATTTCATGTGAACTGACTTTGTCCAGTGAAATAAAATCTAAAAAGGGTATAACTGAATGGGCCAAAAAAGCATTTGCATTTCTGCAGTGTGATAGCTGGGACAATAAATTTTATGCTTTTTAGTAAGAGGACAGCTTTGCTTTCAGCAGTGAGTTCAAAAAGATCTGAGCAAAGCAAGGATCAAAATAAAATAACCTTTACATAGGAATCTGTTTGTGGTGAATATGCAGCTGAGATCTTGTCTGCTACTGAGCAGCTCCATAAAAAGCTGAAACATGGCAAATACTGCTTTGAGCAGCAGGAAAGAGCTGAAGAATGGAAGAGACACCAGCAGGAGGAAAGCAACGGGGACAGTGTGTGGAGCAGCTCTGAGAACTTGATTTACATTAAAGTATTTTACCAAGCATAGATCTGTAGGCATGGGAACAAACTGCAGATCACAACTTTCATCACTTCATTTGGGCAAACTTTAAGCGTGAATAAACTGACCTGTCCCAAAGGGGAGATGCCTACAGCTTGGATAGAGAACTCTTGGTAGAGTATAAATAACAAGGGAAAGTTGCTAGGGTAAATTTTCTCATCAGTGACTACAAACCAAAGCAGAATTGGGTTTAGGACTGTGGTCCATGAACGTGCAGGGAAAATAGCACTTACAGTTACTTTATTGATCAGATTTTCCGGACCTGATAGTTTATCTATTTATTTATTTATTTCCCCTTTAAAATGGTTCTGCTGGTTTAGTCACTGTTTCATACTACTTACAATAGGGTAGCATTTTAGTTCATGATGAATATTCACACAGTGCAAATCAGTTTTACATCTTTAAGTGTGAAAAGTGTTTATGCTATGGTTTCTCACATCCTATTTTCTTTCCAATAAGAAAATACAAATGAAAAAACTTAGCTTCTTTTTAACTGACAAACAGTATCCAGTACAAAGTAAATTACATGAAGATCATGTGATATGTTTCTCATATCTGTTTTAGTCATCTACATATCATTTAAGGCACACAGCTTTGTGCCAGCACTTATTCAACTAAAAGTTTAGGAATTTCAGTTGAGCAGAACCTCAAACTAATTAACTGTATGAAAATTTATAACAATCCAATATTTTAGCACCATCAAGATTTAGTCTCAAAACTCTGCCATGAATGGAATATTGTTTATTCATACCATTGAACTGGTCTACTAGTTAAAATACATTGCTGTGGTAGTCAAAATCATACTTTTGGTGGAGTTCCGTAAGAATGTATTGTGGGTAATTCAGTATTATTTTGAGGTCCATGCCCATTTCATGGTGGTGTGTGTCTGCTGGTTTCTGTTACAATGAAATTTATGTATGCCTTATGTGATCTGCATCCCTGTTAATTATTTATTGATCATTCATCCTTAGTTTTTAGGATCTTTAGTCTCATGAGTTTAAGTCTTCTTGGTCAGCAGATGCCAACTGTGGATCATTTGAATACATCTCACACTAAACTACAGAGTAGCCAAGAACTTTACAATGCACAGAAGCTAAGCTTAAACAACACAGAGAAGCACTGGCCCAGTAATTAAATAATTACATCAACACACTGTACAGGACTTAATACAGATATATATTAATCTTGTATGAAAGCCTGCATAAATTCCATGAAAATTTTTGGTGCGTATCTCAGGACCTAAGGCTGGGAGTCTAATGGCCTTAGTCTCTATAGGCACCTCCAAGGAAAGATGCAGTCCATCCAGGATCTGAAAACCCTTCAGATAGCATCAGTTGTCTCATTTTTTTCTGAAAAAATACCACAGGAACAGAACAGAACAGAACAGAACAGAATAGAATGGAATATTTCAGTTGGAAGGGACTTAGGGTTTAGTTTTTCTATTTGTATATCTGGATGTGTTTAAATGAGATGATGTGAGTCTGAACTGGAAAGTTGCAGCTGTCACAATGATTCTGAGATGCTTAAAGTATGAAGCTTCAACTGTGTGTCCCCTGAAATGCCTTGTTGGTCAACAGTTTGTCAGTGCTTCAATAGAGACACAGGACTTTATCAGCATTTTGGCTTCATGGAAAATGGCTTTTTGCCAATACCACTTATCTCACAAACTCCCAGTTGTAGGAATCCCACAATTCCACTGTGAATATAGCATATACAGTTCCACAGTGAAGTCACAAAACTTTGTGTATGCAAACTTGAAGTTTGCTTTCCAAGGTCAAAACTTCTCTCCACTCTGTGGGGTTGCCAGGACATTGTATAAGTATTCAGCCAGGTATCTGTCTCAAGACATATCTCTAGCATATTCTAGACAGAGAGCAACTCTGAATTGACTTAACTTTCATGAGATAACACTTGACTTCAGTTCTGCGTCTTTGATATGCCATGGTCTCCTCTACATTGTAGGCTGGACTTTAGTTTCAAAGTTTGTCTTCACATGAGAAATCTACACTATGTCACTTTTTTTATGTCAGTCAGAGAAGTGAAATGGCACATCAAATGGTGATTAAACCATCTGTTCTGGGGCAGGTGCTTCCAAAACTTATGGGGCAGGAGCTTCCAAACCCTATGGGGCAGGAACATAGGATTGCTATTTCCAAAGCTCAAGAGCAGCAGTGTTTACTACGTGGTACAATCCACTGTACTTGTGGGTTGTACCATGTCACCAGAGCAAGCTCTAGTATAAGCTTAAAGTCTTGAACCATATTTCTGTTGAATGCAAAGCAGAGGAAACAGGAGGAGAAGAAGATTCCAAAGCTCAAAACATACAGCAGAACTGTTTCAAGACATCTGAGCAAGGGCAGCTCATAGCTGCACCCCTAAAGGGAATGTGGGTAGAATGAGGAAATAAGGGGTTACTGGATTATACAAGAAAAAATTACTCTTTTATTGTCTTAGGTCTCCTGGCTAGCCCTTAGATGCGCTTTCATTTTTCATCCACTTGCTGCAATAGCTGTGACCTTTTTTTTCAGTCATAATGGTAGGACTCATAACTGTACTTGAAAATTGAACTTGCTACATGAAGACAATTATTAATATCTATAAAAGGAGACCATGCCAAAAGATAGCATTGTTGGCATAACTTCCTTATAAAAAAGAGTCAAATTCAGTCTTTTTCATACCAAATGTGGTGCCATAAGGAAATGGTAAGATCAGTGATTGACATAATCTCACAGAGTAACAGGAATTCTCTTGATATTGAAAAATAATACTCTATTTAAAAAAAAAAAAAAAAGTTGATGTAAAATATCATATTTTCATTAAAAAAAGC
>WUAM01000334.1:10251704-10264633 GCA_024336885.1 Actenoides hombroni | reverse complement strand
CTCAGCCCATCGACCCAGCCTGTCCAGGTCCCTTTGCAGCAACTTCCTACCCTCTGGCAGATCGACACTCCCTCCCAGTTTGGTGTCATCTGAGAATTTACTGAGGGTAGACTCGATCCCTACATCCAGGTCATCAATAAAGATGTTGAATAAGACTGGGCCCAGTACTGATCCTTGGGGTACACCAGTGGTCACCAGACACCACCTGGATGCAACACCGTTCACCACCACTCTCTAAGCCCAGTCATCCAACCAGTTTTTAACCCAGTGAAGAGTGCACCTGTCCAAGCTGTGCACTGCCAGCTTTTCCAGGAGGACTCTGTGAGAGACTGTCTCAAAAGCTTTGCTGAAGTCGAGGTAAACGACATCCACACCCTTCCCCTCATCCACTAGGCGGGTCACCCAGTCATAGAAAGATATGAGATTGGTCAGACAGGACCTTCCTTTCCTAAACCCATGCTGGCTAGGCCTGATCCCCTGGTTGTCTTCCGTATGTCCCTTGATGGCACTCAGGATGCTCTGCTCCATAACCTTGTCAGACACCAAGGTCAGGCTGACAGATCCTCCCCAGATCCTCCTTCCACTCCTTCTTGTGGATGGGAGTCACACTGGCCAACCTCCAGTCATCTGGGACCTCCCCAGTTAGCCAGGACCAGTGATAAATGATGGAGAATGGCTTAGCCAGTTCTTCCGCCAGCTCCCTTGGCACCCTAGGATGAATCCCATCTAGACCCATAGACTTGTTGGAATCTAAGTTGCGCAGCAGGTCACTAACTACTTCCTTGTGGATTACAGGAGGGGTATTCTGCTCCCCCTCCCCACCTACCTACTCAGGAGCCCAGTTGTCCTGAGGATATCTAGTCTTTTTGTTAAAGAATGAGGCAAAGAGGGTGTTAAGAACCTCAGCTTTTTCCTTATCTTCTGTTACTAGTGTATATGAATATCCTGCAAAACTTTCTTTCCATCCACGTTTTAGATTCATAAGCAGTTGTTTGAAGGTATGTAGTGGCATATGTACTTTAAGTGTTTAGTTTTCATGGCATGTCTGACCTTTCAAAAAAGTGAACAGAGGTGCATGTAGATCCCAGTACAAAGCTCAGAGCGGAGCTCACGAATGCTGTGAGAACCAATCCCCTAACTGAAGTTACTTTTTTTTTTTTTCATTCTGCTTTCCATGCAATACACCCTTTATGAATCCAAAGCCAGCAGCTACATACTTACAAGGTTCTAGTACTAGAGTTTTGCCTCTCTCCTCTCTAAAATTTTGTAACCAAGCAACAAAACTCTCAGGCTATTTAAACAGTGATATAAAGTCATCATTTTGTTATATTAGTTATAAACTGATGTCTTTCTCACCAGCAGAATCTTTTCTCAATATATACTTTCTCTGATCCAGGATGAGTTTGACTGGTTTTCCCTCCAGAAGATAGCAGGGACTGCAGGATGCAAGATATTCTACATCTTAATGCCAGGAGCATTCAAGCATTATTTATTTTTCACTTTAAAAAAACAAATGGAAACTTGTAAAGTTTCTCACCAGTTCCCATATAGACATAAACAGCCCATCCTTCTCTCAATGCTCTTATCTTAAATCTATGCAGTTGCAGAATTTTAAAAGAACAGTCGAGTTGAAGAGTGTAGCAGCACAGCCAAGGGAGTGATAAAGGAGAAAAAGAGAAAGAGATGTAATAAGACTGGGTTTGAAAATGAAGAAGAAAAAGGAAATGCTTAGCCTAGCATGTTATAAACAGTCTCACTGAGGACAACTCCACCCAGTTTGGCACAGATAATATAGTTGACTGGCTTGCCACCTTGTATGTACCAACTTTCAATCTGTGAATCTCTCTGGAACTGTAATGCTTAGCACTGCAAATCATCCGCTGTAAGAACCTTCAAATCTTTGGAACATATTGATACAATTACCATCATGCTGCTGAGCTGAATGCAGTGTCTGTTGTTTGTCTGTAAACTTTGTCTGCAACTGTAAGAAAAAAAGAAAAGAAAAGGAAGCATTAGTCTGTGCATCGTGTATCATGTGGGTACTCTTCCTCTTTGGAACAAGCTAAGCTAAGAAATTCATTTAACCTTTTAGTGTCAAGTTTGATGGACCCAAGGTGACACTGTATTTTTTCATTGTGCAGTACAGTTTATGATTGCAATAAACCTGAAGGAAAAATTGATGTTGACAAAGATTATATATATTTTTTCTTCTCCTCCTGGTAAGATGGTAAAGTGACAAGTGTCACTTTTAAAAGCAGTAGCCTCAGGTACAATCTAAGGACAAGGTTAGTCATCAATCATGTCTTTCATAAGTCTTCACTGATGAGTTTGACTTTGGACCTGCAATCTTTGAACCTTGTTTCAGCTTTTGTTCCAGAATCATAGAATCATTCATTCATTCACTGATTCATGGATTTTTAAGGCCAAAAAGGACAATTACAATCATCTTGTGTGACCTTTTACGTTACACAAACCACAGATTTCAAGCTTTCATTCTCCTTATCCCTAGTTCTTTCACAAAAGTTTTGTTGTTCTTCTTTGCACTCAGTTGCTTACTAAACACATTATGATGCTTAAACCTTGTTCAGTTCTGCCTCTGCCTCCACTTCTCCTTGTTTAGGACGTATTCCTGTCATGAATCTCTCACAGAATAATTCTTGCATAAAATGCAACTGACAACCTACAACAATTGCTTGTTAAACACAGAGAATGTTACCTCCAATCTCTTAAAAAATACATATCAGCTACTAGTGCTCATCAGTAGAGACTGTCTTCCCTAACCCTTACTGTTCATCACCTAATCTCTTGAAACATATGCATTTTTCCAGAAAAGTTTTGTCTTAGCAGATATGGTTTTAAAGGTACTATTTTGATTCATATCCATATCAGACACTTCTCCAAGCATCAGCCTCCCATTTCCTTTCCCCCTCCACCCCAGCCCCATCTCTTAAGTCTGTCTCTTTCCTTCTCTATTTGCTCCATAAAAGTTTAAATGAGAAGTGAACTTCTCAGTTCACAGTTAAAATAAATTGTCAATGTGTGTCTAGTCACGGTTCATAGCCTTTTTTTCCCCCTACCCCTCATACAAAAATTAATGGGATGCACCAATCTGCCATTGTGTCCTTGACATGTAATTTGTTATAAATAATAATACAAATGATTACAGGGAGAGCTACTACTGCTAGGAGTGCATCAGTTTGCCAGCATGGGGATAAATAAGACAGCTCTCTCTGTGGGTGAATCTGTCATCACGTTTTGTACTGGCGCTACCCAGCAGGCTTAACAACATGAATCCTGTCATGGCTAGTCTCAAAGTTTCTTCAGAGAGAAGCTGGAGGGCTAAAGCCCTTTTTAAAGAGAAATAACTAAAAGGAGTTAAAAATAAGTGGCTCTCCGATGGGCCGCTGTGTCGAATGTATTTAATTGCCCACAAGTCGCATATCTTCCCTTCTTCGTATTATTGCAAAACCTGCTGCATTTCTGTGGTACAGCAGTTACTCAGGTTTTATCTTCTACAGACACAAGCTGTAATTTCTTTTATAGGGGAAGGGGAAAAAAGGGCTCATAACAGAGAAGGCAATTACAGGAGCAACAGTCAATGCCAAGGATGGGAGAAACAGTTGCGTTGTTATTCAGGTGAAACCTGAGAAACAAAAGTCCTGGGATGTATAGCAGTTCTGCCTCATGCCTATGTGGGCAGTTTACTTAGATTTAGCAGTAAACTGGACAGATTTACAGGGAAAGTCTTTTTTAAGCCCTCTCCCAACCTTGAAACTGATTTCACCTTCTTACTGTTAGTTATTTGTTGATGTATCCAGATTGTTTATATTGTGGTACCACTTAGGAAGCATTATTTAAACGCAACTGTGCAAGCTGGTATACAAATAAATATCATGAACTAATCAGTTACCAGAACAAATGAAGAGTTTCAAGTCCTATGTTGTTTTTTATATCGTATGTTTGAATACAAAAGAAAATTTCTATGAAAACAAGTATGAATTACCCACATCTATTTGATGAACTGCCATTACAGAATCAGAAAAGTTGAGCAGAATATTTGGCAAATCATAGAGATCACTAGAACATGGAGAGAAGGTTATACTTCACACTTTTCCTGCTGATAGGGGTTCTTTTCCTAAAAGAATTCTTTTTGTGCTTCACAGAATACTGGAAAGTATGATTTTGATTATCCTATACTTACTTATGGGTGGATGAGCTATCTTTTCAAAATGAACTGAGGCTTTGAGTGATACAGTTTTTCAGCATTCACATATCATTTGGTGCATTATGAAGACATAGTCTGTTGGAGGAGCACATGCCATTGAAAAGAATGAGTGCCAGTTTAACTGAATGGTTCAGAGTACAGTAAGTTAAGGCAAGCAACATGAAACCCAGCATTTCAGATTTAATACAAACAAAGCTCAATAAAAAAGTGATAAAAAAAATGTTTCATTCTAATTGAATATTTTTGGAAAATTACATTCCATGCTTTTTTTTTTTTTTTTTTTTTTAGTTCAATTTTTCATTCTGATTCATGGCAAAAATACTAACATTGAGATACTTGTATTTCCCCAGAACTTTGAATTTCCTCATCTTATTATTTATCTCTTGTACTATTTAAAAAACTCAGAGCATCCATTATGACAGCATTTATGGGAGTTTGGATAATAGTCTGCTTTTGCCACTAGCAGTTTGTGATTGAAATAGGTGGTATTATTAGGTTATAGTATCTGCTCCGTAAGTTCAAAATCCAAACTATTTTCCCTTCTAGAAAGGACATAATTGTAATCAATGGCATGTACTTTCAAGAACATTGTATGCTCCACTGCTCAAGCAGGTCTCCCACTTTCCACTCACATTCACAGACAGACACCCTATTATATAGTAAGAACATGATATTCTAGGTCCAGCAAATTTTTCTACAAAAGCGGGAATGTGTGAATTTCAGTGAGTTTTGCAAGGAAAGAGCAATGTAATGAATTACCTTCAAACACCTCATAATGGAACATTCCCATTAGACAAATGAAGAAAATATCTCACAGGGAGTGACAGAGTGTATAAAGGGAGGGCATGAAATCAATTAAATTCATTAACAGAGGTAGCTAGAGGAAAATACAGGGTTTTGGTTGGTTTTTGTTTTTGTTTTAAATAGTATTATAATAGAAATGGCAAAATATTTTGGAACACCAAGAGACTGTGTTCTTTCTAACTCTAAATACACAAATTTCACAGTCAGAACTACAAACTCGTAAGCACAAACAGAAGAACAGATCTTCTGAAGAACCACTAGGCATTCCCAGTTTGGATCAATAAAACCAGGAGCCACAGGTGCTTAGCCCTTCAGAACCTTGGTGTTTAATTTCGTTGGTTATGTCATTTTTGTGACTGCCTTTAAATCTTTACATTAAAAAATCTTGATCTACATTTATATGCAATTATTGTTTATAGTTTTACTTCCGGTTTGATTTGCAGCAGAGTCCTAAAATAAAGCTAGCATGTACTGACAAGCTTTATGACACTGTTTTAAATATTGTTGTGGAAAACAAGACTTTGGAACAAAAAACAAACAAACAAACAAAAAAAAAAAAATCCCAAATAAACCACAGCCTAAATCCTAAACAAACAGACAATAGCTGTCAGCATTAGCAAACTCTTTCACTGAATTGCATTCTACATATGAAATTATCAGGTTTCGCCTCAGTCTCCAGGGATACTCTTTATTCATTTATTCATTTCTACTTCCAAACCTGTTTCCTCTCCATTCCATTGGGAATGGCTGCATAAGGTTTAAAAAATCAGAGGCCTTTCCAAATGGACTTAAAAAACTGACACTTTACATTGCAGGTTCCAGATTGTTGTGAAACTTAATTCTAATAACTGGATCTTCTGGCTGGTACCCTATAGGAGCTCTGAACTATTGGAAAATTTTATGAATGATACAATCAGACCATAAAGTACAAATGCTCCAAAGTAGCCAAGACACACCTTTGTGTTGCCATATAAAGGTGGGCTGTTTTCCTCAAGCTGCCATCAGGGATGTTATGGGAAATAGTGTTATGGAGGAGAATACAACATATATAATGGCCTTCATCTAAGGAGTCATTGCAACAAATACTTAGGTGGAATTAAAAAATACATCCTTGAAGCAAGTGTTTGCTTTATAACCTGATATGAGAAATAGTCTAAATTTAACTATATGATTAATATTGTTTATTTCCTTATCCACTGAAATTCATTCCTTTAAGCCCTTTTTTTTTTTCCTCTTTTCCCCATATTTTTTTCTTTTGTGTCATTCTTCAAAGAGAAGTTCCACCCCTGCCTCCAGTTTAGTTTACAAATAAATCAATATCTTTCAAAAATGGAAGGCATGTGCACTCAATGAAAATAGCAAAAAACTTGACCGCGGACAAGTCAAATGTTAAAACTTAATAAAAATAGGATGAAAAGATTAGTGTGAGAAACAAGCTGTTAAAGTTTCTAAAATAAAAGAAGTATTAATAAAAAGTTTTTCATATCCATCAAAACCAAAAAACTTGCCAGAGAGTTTATAGGATTTACAAATGACCAAGATGTAAAAGAATCATGCAAGGAAGATAATGTCATAGCAGAAAAGGAAAATGAATTCTTCGTATCCATGTTCACTGTGAATAAGGGAAATTCTGTTACTTCTTTGTGTTTGAATGTCAGTCTCAAAATGAAGTGTCAGCAGAGATTTTAGACATATTGATAAAAAGGAACAAATCATCAGGACCAGATGGCGTTTACCTAAGAGTCTGAAAGGAATTCAAGTATGTAAATACTGAATTAACTGTATTTTAAACCCTCCTGCTTTGGGATAAGAAGAACAGGGGGAAAGGGGAAAGAGGGAAAGTGGAAAGTGCAAAAGGGAAAGGAGAAAGGGAATGGGGAAGGAAAGGTTTGGGAAGGGAAGGAGTTGGAAGATTTGGGATGGGAAGGTATGGGAAGGGAAAGGGAAGGGGAAAGGAAGAGAAGGGAAGATTCTTTGCTTCTAAACATGTCTTGTTCAAAAACTGAAAACATAAGCCCAATCAATGTCCCTGCTATTTTCAGTGTCCCTATTTTAACATTGTTTTAAGATTCTATGCAGAGCTTCTACTAATAGATATTTGTTGGGTTTTATTTGGAAATAAAGGAATGCCATGATTTGGAAGACTACATTAGAAATGTCATTAATGTGGAGTCACTTCTTTTAAAGTATCCAGAATATTTAACACGTTTTTGACCTTAAAAGTTTATATATTCATGTTTTCTTCCATTTACTCTGGATTGTGACATCTATCACATCAGACTTCTGGCTCTGCTCATTAAGAAAAGAAATCACAATAACATTAACAACAAAAGCTCTCCAAATCTGTGTTTAAATCTTGTTCTTTTAAGGAAATGCAAAATTCATTGCTGATGACATGGCAATTTTCCAGTCAAACATTTCTTTTAGTTGCAAAGACTGAAAGCATGTGAAAACAAAAAAGCATTTTGGAAATAACAGCTTTAACAAAGCACACTACATGATGTCTGCTGTTGCTGTGAAATATAGGTCTTTGAAGGATAATACTAATTCAAGTAGCATAGCACTGCATACAAGTAGAGGGTCCAAAGACCTTGAACATTGAAAAGAGCTACAGATCTTCAAAGTCTCACATACAAACAAAAAGAAAAGGTAGTATGTAATGGAGACCTGAATAATATAAGAGGTTTTGTCTGTGAGGAAGGAAGCTGAAAGGGAGAGAGAAATAGGGCAAAGAGTGGAGGAAAAAAAGAAGTGGAGAAGTAAAATATTAATTTTAAGCATTGCAATCAGAAGATGTGAGTTGTTGTCTCTTGCCTAGATCTCAGAAACAGCAGTCTTAATAAATAGATGAATGTCACTGCTGGGCTGAGAAAGTTTGAAAGGCAATTATATCAAATCAAACAGCACATGAGGGTTTTTGATAGGAAAAGGGATGGATAGTTTGCATGTTGTTTTCTAATAGAAAGGTGCAAAAAAGGAATTATGTCGAAGTGGAAAGTTGGTGATAATTGTTGGTAGGAATGCCTGGTAAAAATTTGAAACAAAAAGAAAAAAATCTATTGACTAGCTGCAGATATATCTAATGATGTAAAAAAAACAACCCCAAAACCAAACCAAACCATCACCAACAATAACAAAAACATAACAAAACAAAACACAACAACAACAAAACCCCACCAAAAATACAGAAATAGATAAGAAAGACCTAAAGGCAATAGAAGAAACCGAGATGGCAAATTATGCAAATGCATGTACTTGATCATTTTTTTTTTTTTTATCTTTACGATGATAATATAATTCGACATTCCTCATCCATAAAGCCAATGACATTTTTCAATTTCATTTTAATAATTTCCACCCAGCAAATAAATTTTTTAGCCTAGCCCCAAATTTAATTCATCTTTCTTCAAACTTGATGTCAGCTAAAGGAAAAAACTCAACAATATAAAACTTACAACTGCTATGTAACAGTGATAGGCCTGCTGACTATAGCTTATCGCTCAGTATATTAATGTTTCAGGCTCAAGAGGAATTTAAGCCTCATTTGGAATTCTTCAGAAGGCATCTTAAGTAATCAGGTAAATAAAGCTTCTATCAAAATGGTTTCATTTTTATAATTACATAATAAATAATTCAAGTAAATACTGAAACCTGGAGGTTCGACTGGACTAGAAATTATTGCTATACTCACCCTATGAATCTGTTTACTACTTAGTAGTATTAAAAAACTGACACTTATTAAAGCTGAAAGGGATCTTCCTCTATATACTTTGATAGAGTTTAGGAGTAAATAGGTCACTGCTTTAGAAAGCAGTAAGCACATATTTTGGATTAGTCTTAATTCAGCAGAGTTGATGATTCAGTGGTTGACTCCTACCTCTTGCCATATGGATGGCAGAGTGTTCACAGGGTGATTTTCCTCAATCCTTCTTCCTCTTAGAACTGACAAACTTCAGCACTTTTCAGCTAAGAGGGAGGAATCTTTAAAATTTGTGGTTCTGTGGAACACCTGAATTTTAGTTATTTGTACATAGAGGAACAATCAGAAGAAAAGAGTTTGAGAGATATTTCTTCAACTATCCAGGAGATAAAAATGTTGAAGCATTCTTTTAAGAGATGAGCTATATTGCTCAAGTGTTGTCAAAGAGCAAAGTGTATTGAAGTTGTTCTAGTCACTGAGATTTTGAGTAAGAGGGAAAAGGAGCTCCAAGAAAATTGTTCTTCATGTCCTGAACTCTTCATCTAAGTATTTGCCAACTAGCTTGTATTTTAGAATCAAATATAACATTTCATTTAAAGAAAAAAAAAAAGAGAAATAAAAACTAAAAAAAGAGAAAGAACCTTCACATTTAGTTTTATCTAGCCCGTTTTACTCATTTATATTGTCCTTATTTTTCCTGCAGCTAAGTCAGAAAGTAATTTTCATAAAACTGTAGTGATTTTATTTTGTACAATTCCTTTTGACTTAAATTTCTTTATCAAGATATAGAATTTGAAGAATATTGAGAAGCCTACCTGCATTGGAAGGGATTTGAGGTATAATTTTCCTGTGCCATAATTAAAAGCAGAAATTTCTTTTGGGCATATATATTCATTTCAACTATAACTAAGGTTTTATTTTCCTTAAAATAATGCCTATTTAATTTCATTTCTTGACAAAAATAGCTGAAGGTAGTATTTTCCACAGGAGTCTGAAGGTAAATGCATAACAAGAACCAAAGCATTTAAAAATAAGTCAAATGACCCCTGTTGTTCTCAGCAAACTTTCATTTGGCCCTTTTATAATCTTTTTGTTGCATTTTCTTTGCTTTTGGCTGTTTGGGGGTTTGTTTGTTTGTTTTTTGTTTTGGTATTGCTTTTGTTTGTTTGTTTGTTGGCATATTTTAAAATGAAACAAAAACAAAACAAAACAAAACAAAACAAGAAAATCCAATAAATTTAAAGGAAAGTCCCAATGCAATTCAAAGACCAGAACAGATTAAATAAGCATCTTAGAATCCATAATGACAAAACCAGGTTTCATATTAAAATATAGTATTTATATACATAGGAAACTGCATTTCTACATTGTATCACAGAGAGAGGCTTTAAGTCTATGTCTGCTGAAATGAGGCCAAATACAAGGCTGTCATGGTTTAGATCCAGACAAGAGTGAACACCACAAAATCGCTCACTCATTCGCTGTCCTTCCTCTGGTGTGTTGCGAAGAATAGGGACAAAAAGGCAAAACTCTGCAGGTTGATATTAGGAGGATTTAACAGAACAGTGCAAGAGGAGAAGAAACAACAGTAATAAAAATAATAATAAAACAATATATAAAGTGAGTAGCATACAATATACAAAACTGCCTCACCAATGCAGTGTGTCAGAGACACTCCCGACTTGGCCCACATAGTGGGCATGACATCAGTATGGTATCAAATATCTCACTGCCTAGTTCATTTGTCAGTCCTGGCTGTGGCCCCCTCCCAGCTTCTGGTGAAGCCCATGCTAGCCACACCCAGGACAAAGGTATATTCCTTTCTAAGACACAGTGCCATTAACTGAAACCTTTGCAGGAGGGACAAGAGCAAAGAGCACTGTAAGGACACAACACATGTAAAACTGCCTGTCTGCAGACATGCTTGTGGATTTCAATATGAACCTTGGGCTCCGGGCAAGTGGAATCATATGTCCAGCAATATAAAGCCCTGATACCAGTTAAGACCTCAGGTTCTACCTCAGTCCAAATGATGCTACTAGTATTCAATTTCGGTACAGCTACCTTAAAAGGAAATCACAAATCCTGGCAGGCAAAGTTTTCTCTTGATCCAGTCTATATCTGCCTGGGTTGGGTTGTAATTCTGCTAGGACCTGTCATTGCCAGGGGACATGCTTCCAAGCTCAAAATGATGACTGATGAAATTTGTTCCTTTTTTATGCACTGGTAGCTGAGATCTCCTGGCTACCAGGAAATATCTTGACTGAAAGTTATTGAATTGTTAAAGTGTTGATGACAACATCCATATATTTCAGTGAAATTCTGATAAAACAGAGACAGATAGACAGATAGATAGAAGACACAGTGTACCTATATGTTTTCTACTTAAACGGCATACATACATATAATGCCATGCTGAATCATAACTCAGATTTACTGATACTCATCTGAACAAAGTTTAGTACTGCTCTCTACAGATCAAGAACTTGGGGACTTAAACTGTATAAATGTGAGAGAAAACTGGTATCCTGAAATACTTTCAATTCCTTCATGGTAAGTGTCTAAAATTTCAATCACCCTGGGAAGCTGATTCTCGTCTAATCTATTTTAATTTTACACCAGCGTACCTCCATCGGCTTTATCAAAGTTCCCAATTTATACTGATGGAACTGGTGACAGATGTCATTAGCCATTTCACAGAATAGCTGTTACCTATCTTTGGAGACTTCCACAGATCCTATCCTTGCCTCTGTCATGTCTGTTGTTATCAGATAGTTAAAACCTGTCTTGGCAATTTATTATTCCTGGTAACTTGGAGATGTCCTCTAATACCAGCAATTTAAGCTAAACTTACTTGGACAGTTTCTTTAAAACTGATGGTTTTCTTAAGTATGGTAGAAAACATCAGGCCAACAAAAACCATGAACAATTTAAGACCTTAAGGTAACTTTGCAAAGCTGATAAGGGATCAAAATGTACATTTAATTTAAAACAATAAATCAGGGAAATATATCTTAATATATTTTGAAACTGGTCATCATAGAAATGCAAATACTTGCAAGGAGATAAAGCTTTGATGAGATAGATGTATGAGTCCATAAACTCAAAGACATAGGTCTATACTGATAGGACTTCCAAATTTAATTTCTACAAAATTGTTCCGGTCAGGACTCTCCCTGAAGATAGCAGGTCTGTTTGGGTTTTTTTGTTGTTTTTTTTTTTTGTTTGTATTTTTAAGAGTGGAATCAATAAATAAAGGCAGATAAAAAAATTAATCTATTAAAGATATTTTAATGTCGATATTAAAGATTTTTTCAGTGTGTCATCAGTAGAATGATATTGTGAAATTAATATAGATTGTTTGCTAGTGAATACTTTACAATGAATATTCTCCAAGTACAGTAATTCAGTGTTATCACTAGAATTCTAAGCAAATGCACAGCATTAAATAGATGGTGAGATTAATTTTTCCTATGTACTTCACATCCTGTTTAACACAGCTATCAAAATGATTGGCTAGCAGCTTTTTGTCATGCTTTCTATACCAATGTTGACTATTATGATACCTATAATGATAATAATAGCAATTGTAGCAATAATCTTTTTTTTTCTTACTACTTCCAGACTACTACTACTTTATCTTAAATTAAGATTCTTCATGTCCCATGCAGAGAAACTGAGTGATTTCTCATCCTTTTTTACAAATATGAAAAGAAAAGCAAAAGAAAGGGACACTGAAACGTATTTGCATTCTTCTTTTTCACTTTTCATTTTATTCTTTACTGAAGGGATGAACTTTATTCAAAATAATTCTTTAAGTTATCATCCAAAATAAGGTTTTTGAGCCATATGGTAGTTTCTCATTAGTTTGATGAAGTGTGTATGTACAGAATAAAGGTTATTTCACTGTCTTTACTGCCTTTTACTTTAGCTTATTAGTCTATTAGTCACAAAGTTATATCAATCTCACTTCTCCTTTTTCACTCACATTTATTTTTTTTCCCCTGACCCTTTTATTGCAGCATGCTTGTCCACACTGTGGCCATATCTTGAATTTAGCATGGGGAGACCTTTTCTCTTTTTCTTGACACCTGCAAAACTCTAGTTCTGTATTCAAAGCTGATTCCTGAGACTGAAGTATCTGAAGAATAAAGTCAGAGTTGAACAAGAGGTTTTCCAATATCTTCTGCCATTATAAAA
>WUAM01000334.1:10226782-10237709 GCA_024336885.1 Actenoides hombroni | reverse complement strand
GAAGGAAGGAAGGAAGGAAGGAAGGAAGGAAGGAAGGAAGGAAGGAAGGAAGGAAGGAAGGAAGGAAGGAAGGATCAAGATATGTCCAAATGTGAAGAAATAAACTGAATGTACAAACGAGGAAAATCTGTTTCTTTTTTTCGCACGATGGGAAAAGCATGGAAACATTACTATGAAGCATACTTGACAACATCTGTCAGCAGCTGGAAAGGAGACAGAAATTTAGTAAATCTAATAACTGCATTTAAAATGAGACAAAAGATCTTTTTGTGTTTGTGTTTGTGAGTGTGTGTGTGTGTGTTACTATGTGTTAAACCAAAATAAAATGCAGGGATTGCATTTTGATCTCCATGCAAAGATTCCCTTTAAAAGAACAACTTATTTGAAGACAGATTACTTTTTAGGAAATATTGAGAAGAAACAGATCAATCCCTAGAAAATATGTAATATTACGAACAATGGGAGTTCACCTACCCAGAGAATCAAGACTCACTATGTCAGGAAAAGTTCACAGCTAAAACAGGTAGGAATCAGACCAACAGAAGAAAAAAAGACCTCTTAATCCACTGTATATCCTGTGGAAATCAGTGCTAAACATGGAAAATAAACCAGAAAAAAAAGTCAAGCCTAGGCAGAGATAAGAGCATGAGCTATGAAAAACAGAACCACTTTATGGTCCATAACTGAAACTCAACCAGCCAGCAGGACATATAATAGTTGAAACTTAGGAGATCAAGATCTTTTGCTGTGACTGTAATGTATCCAAAAAGCCTCACTATCCTCATATTGTTCTATTCATTTGTCGTATTACAGTTACTTTTATAAATCAATGGCCAATTTGATTCTTGCTGTGTTTTGTAGTCATCTGCAATACAATCCCAGAAAAACTGATAGGCAAAATTGGAAGTCAAAGGCAGTATAACCAAGAATGCACTAAAAAAATCAAATTTTAAACTTAAGGAAAAATTTAGACTTCTGATATCTATCTATATACAAAAAAAATGTGTAAAAAAAAAAAAAAGGAAAAGAAAATAGAATTACAGGCATAAAGCTAATATTACTTGGCATTCAAAGCAGTTTACATGGAGCACTACCACATACTGCTACA
Source organism: Actenoides hombroni (assembly GCA_024336885.1). Classification (NCBI taxonomy): domain Eukaryota; kingdom Metazoa; phylum Chordata; class Aves; order Coraciiformes; family Alcedinidae; genus Actenoides; species Actenoides hombroni. The sequence continues at coordinate 10,236,601 of WUAM01000334.1, read as the reverse complement.
TAATAGGAGAGGAAAAATCAGCATCTCAATCATGACAGAGTACCTGAATAGTATAAAATTGTCAGCTTCATTCCTGCCTAGATCACCAGGAGGCTGTAAGGACAAATTTCAAAGAGATAGACACTTGGAAGGCAAACTAAATTTGGAACTATATCCCTCTCAAACAAGTTCATGAGACTACCTAAATTTCCATTACAGATCAATATAGATGCACACAGGCACATAATCCATCACTTGTCTATTTAGATTACAAACTTCTTCACAACAAAGATCACTTTTGACTGTGTGCTTCACAGCGCCTGGCTCAATGAATGGTGTTTCAGTTCTGGCAGAAGCTTCTAGATACTATCATGTTAAATTAATCAGTTAGTAAAGAGTCAAGGCATTCTTTACCCCAATATGCAGTTTCTGCTGCATTTTCTGTGGAATTGCCTATGGAAGGGCACTTGTATCTACAAGAATGGAAGAGAAGATTCATGTCGTCTACTTAGAAGTGTCTGCAGTACTCAAATCTACATAGAGTCATTTCTCAGTCTAATTAGAAAAAAAAAAAAGATTCTTTCAATGTAAGACTCATAGGATGCATTTGCAATGTCTGTTTTAGGATGAGATTAGCCTTGCTCTGGGGATGTATGTTTCTTCCTGTTGATAATACAGGAAATCTAGACAACTAGCCCAAATATACATGCTTGCATGTTATATTTCTGCTCTTGGACAGATTAGACCCAATGCAAATCTGCTGAAAAACAGAATGAAACAAAGAAAGAAAGAAAGAAAAAAAAAAAAAAAAAAAAGAAAAAAAAGAAGTGTGACTAGTAGTGTCCTTGAAGTTCTTGATGGTTGACAAACATTTTTTTTTCTTTTTCCCTTGACATATTTTTTCTCTCCTATACTGTAGCAATGTTAATTTTCATCTGTAAGGATTTAAAATGCTATTGAACATTTACAAATTTCTTAAAGTAGCTACAGCACTAGATAAGCGAAAAGTGGAATTAAACAAATCCTAGTTATGCTTAGCAAAAACATTATTGTTTCTCAAATACAGTGGATACCATTAAGACAAAATATTAGCCTTTTATGAGGGTTAAATTCAAGGGAGAGGTCTGGGATGTTTGCTGATTTCTGTGCTGATGATAAAAATACAGTAATTGCACTGTGCCTGACTATTTAACCACCCAACATCTTTGTTAGCACTTTCCTTAACTAATGTGTCCATGATGGAAGAGAGATGATGCTCTCAACCTTCCCACAAGATATAATCATGGAATTACCTGTGCTCAAGTGCTCTACATAGAAGTTAAAAATAAGCCTGAAGGTAACACATGCAGAACATGAGTCATTGGTGTCAATGCTAATACATTGTTTTGAACAGTTTCTTGCCTATAATTCTTCCTTCAAAACAATTCCTTATCAGCACTTCCTAATCTGTTCCAAGGTGGCTTTTCCTTTCACAATTCTTGATTCATGGCAGTTTCTGTCTCTCTGTCATTGGCTTCCACATCACAGTTTGCTCAGCTAGGTCTCTTTATTTCAGTGAAGGTAGCAGCTTCTGGAGAAGTTGTTGAAATGTTGTCTTCCACTCCACAAACTGGAAAACTATTGAAACACAATGTCAGCATATTTGGAATCTGCAACAGGCAAATAAAAAACAAAATCAAAATATGTGTATATACACAGATATGTATTTCCATTAGAAGACACATTGTGACCTAAAAGAAATTAATCATATGGAAAATAAGAAGTTGTACTTCCTGTATAAGAATATATACAGAAATAGGTTTTACTCTTTTCACAAAATTGGTCTGAAAACTCTAAAAACACAACATGAAAGTAAAAGTTTTTGTAAAGTGTTTTAAGAACATTTAAAAAGTTGTGTTTTCATTAAAACCTAGAACTACAGACCAAACTATATTTCAAAAATAAACTCTCCAAAAAATGTATTGGAAACACACAATTCAATTTTCCAGTCCTTAATGGTGAAAAGTAAGAACTGGTTCTAAACAAAATTTTATTGAAACAGATAAAACTTCAAATGAAAACGTTATCCTAGAAAGTTTTTCCTGAAATGACATTTTTTCTGAGGCAGAACTTTTTATGAGTTTTCTGTTTTATTTTCTTATATTTTTATGAACATCTACAGAAAGTATAGATATTAACCCCTCCAGTTCCAGCATATTTCCTGTCATTTTGTGACAACATGTGGTATTTTCAAAGACTGTGTGTTACTCGAGAGCAAAGGAAATCTTTAGAGTATGTGTATCATTTTCCCATTGAAAATGGTCTGAATCACATCAGGTTTCTATCACTCGTGTCATTTTCCATGATGTTCCATGACACACACTGAAAACACAGCGAGAAAAAGCCACTTTAACTATTTCTGGTTTTTTTTTTTAATTCCCAGCCACCTGCCAGAACGTATTATCCTCAAGAGCACTGACAGAACAGATTTCTTTAAAAACATGATTAAAAGAGTCACAAAATGTCAAGGAGTAAAAGAAAAGAGGGAAGCAAAAGACATGGGCTGCTAATTGCCATTTTACATACAAAGTATTAGATTTAATAGTTGATTAACTTTTCTTCAAATATTCTTATCCACTGATATAATGTAATGCAAGTGTTACCTCAGTTTATATTTCCAAGGTACTTATTACTGAGTACATTTGTGTATGTCTGATAAAAAGAAAACACAATCATTAAAGTACATCCTATCTGCTGAAACATGAAAAATTAATAAAAATAATTATTTTTAGACATTTTTATTTTGTCTATGAGATACAGACAAACATAATTATTTCTTCAATATCTTCTATAGAAAAAAAAAAAAAATGGGTAAAAATACTTTATTTCCTCCAGGGAGATTTCTGTGGCATTTTGAACTAGCTGTGTCAATGTAAAATCACAAAGAAATAAGATATAGATATTTCTTACATCACTTTGACCAGGCGAGGTCAATGTTAAACTCCCTTTCTAGGGTTGACTTTGAATGCCTACATCAAGGTTAGAACAACAATGTCCAAACTTCACGCAGTGTGACATCCATGCTGAGATAGTTACTTACTGAGAAAAGCTAATCTTTTTCCATTGAAGACCTAGTTTTGAGAAACTTTATATAAAAGTTCTGTCTGCTAAGGAAACTATCTGTACTTTGTCTATAGGAAGTGGAGAGAAAGTAGTTTCCCCCTGGGGGAATGTTATGCCATCCTGAAGTGAGATGTCTCACAAGCATCTTCAGATGCTTAATATTAGGTGATATGAATTCTAACTTGAGTTACTAAATTTAGAGATCACAGGGGGGCACCAATGAATTAATTGTACCTGTATGTTCCTTAACTAAACAACTTAGTATCTTAAATCCTCGTATATTTAAAAATACTAAAGCTACAGGTGAAACTTGAGGGATTCAGTCTGATTCAGAAATGAAATCTCAGACACTTGGATAAGACTCAGTAGTCAGATGTAGTGATGTGAAGGATGGAGGTTGTCTTGGGAACAGGGATAATGAAATGGTAGTTTTCAATTCTTGGGGAAGTAGGAAGGGGGGTCAGTAGAACTGACACAGTGGAATTCCGCAGGGCAGACTTTGGCCTGTTTAGGAGGCTGATTGACAGAGTCCCTTGGGAAGCAGTCCTTAAGGACAAAGGTGTCCAGGAAGGCTGGACATTCTTCAAGAAGGAAATCTTTAAGGCACAGGAACAGACTGTCTTGGTGTGCCATAAGATGAGCTGGCAGGGAAGGCTGGCCTGGCTGAACAGAAAGCAGAAAACTCAGATTTCTTGAGGCTGTGCAGGGAGAAAATTAGAAGGGCCAAATCCCAACTAGAACTTAATCTGTCTACTGTCATAAAAGACAAACAAAAATGTTTCTATAAATAATAGCAAAAGAAGGACTAAGGAGAATCTTCATCCTCTATTGGATGAGAGAGGAAATATAGTGAATAAGGAAGAGGAAAAGGCAGAGGTACTTAATGCCTTTGACTCTGTCTTTAAGACTAAGACCAGTTGTTCTCTGGGTACTCAGCACTCTGAACCGGAAAACAAGGACAGGGAGCAAAATGAAGCCCCCATAATCCAAAGGGAAATAGTCAGTGACCTACTCTAACACTTAGATATACACAAGTCTGTAGGGCTGGATGGGATCCATCCAAGTGTATTGAGCTGGCAGAAGTGCTCACTAAGCCATTTTCCATCATTTACTGGTAGCCTGGCTAACTGGGGAGTTCACAGTTGACTGGAGGTTAGCAAATGTGACACCCTTCTACAAGAAGTGCTGGGATGAGAATCCTGGGAACTACAGACCTGTCAGCCTGATCTCAGTGTCCAGAAAGGTTATGGAGTAGGTTATCCTGGTTGCTATTATGTGACACTACAGCACAAACAGCAGATCAGGACCAGTCAGCACAGGTTTACAAAAGGCAGGTCCTGGTTGACGAATCTGATCCCCTTCTATAACAAAAGTGACCTGCTTAGTGGATGAAGGAAAGGCTGTGGATGTCATCTACCTGGACTTCAGTAAAGCCTTCAACACTGTTTGCTAGGGCATTGTCCTGGAGAAACTGATTGCTCATGGCATGGATGGGTGTATGCTTTACTGAATAAAACACTGGATGGATGGCTGGGCCCAGAGAGTATTGGTGAATGGAGTAGTGGGTAGATGGTGACAAGTGGTGTTCCCTGTGACTCAGTATTGAGGCCTTTTCTGTTTAATATCTTTATGAAGTATCTGGACAAAAGGATCAAGGGCACCTTCAGTATGTTTGTAAACAAGAAGTAGTTGGGTAGGAGTGTTAATCTCTTTGAATGTAGGGAGGCACTATAGATGGGTCTGGACAGGCTGGATCGATGGGCCAAGGCCAATGGAATGAGGTTCAACAAGGCCAAGTGCCAGGTCCTGACCTTGGGTCACAACAACCCCGGGTGATGCTCCAGGGTTGGGGAAGAGTGGCTGGAAAGCTGTCAGGTAGAAAAGGACCTGAGGGTGCTGGTAAATAGCTGACTGAATATAAGCCAGCAGTGTGCCCAGGTGGCCAAGGCAGCCAACAGCATCCTGTCTTATATCAGAAATAGTGTGACCAGCTGAACTAGGGCAGTGACTGTCTCCTTGTACTCAGCACTACTGAGGCCACACCTTGAATACTGGGTTCAGTTTTGGGCCTCACACTCCAGGAAGGACATTGAAGTGCTGGAGCATGTCCAAAGAAGCACAACAACGCTGGTGAGGGGTCTAGAGCACAAGTCTTGTGAGGAGTGGCTGAGGGAACTGGAGTTGTTTAGCCTGGAGAAAAGGAGGCTTGGGGGAGACCTTATCAGTCTGTAGAATTACCTGACAGGAGGTTGTAACAAGGTGGAGGCCAGTCTCCTCTCCATATAACAAGCAATAGGACAAGAGGAAATGAAAGGGTTGTCAAACTGTGGAAAAGGCTGCCCAGGGAAGTGGTGGAGTTACTATCCCTGGAGACATTTAAAATATGTGTAGATGTGGTGATGAAGGGCATGTTTAATGGTGACTTGGCAGTGGTACGTTAATGGCTGGACTTGATGATCTTAAAGGTCTCTTCCAACCAAAATATTTTTATGATTCTTCTTTTTTGGCTAAAAAAAAAGCAAAGAATGAAGGTCAGTGGATAAAAAGTTATAATATTTTTATGAAAGAAGAAATGGGAATTGCCTCCTCCCACCTTTTGTCATTTGGGCAATAAATCACAGAGGTGGGACTTACTTATTTAGTGTAAAGACAATTAAGATTGTTAGACAGTCAGATGAAACAATAGTGAAGGCCACAAAAGTATCAAAGAGTCTCTATTTCTTTCCATAATGTCAGACTTGAGGTCAAAATAGTCATGTAAAGCAAGACTACCTAGTCAAAAATGTATTTCTTTTTTAACATGGAAGTAGGAGAAAAATACAGAATGACACATCATTTATTTCTACAGCTATATACTGCATGCAGAACAGACCAACCCATGTGGGGCCCACTGAATGAAGGTTCACTGGAGGTTGTCAGTTGGTGCATACAAAAGATACACCAGCACTCATAAAACAACAGCTGAATGAGCAGACAATAAAAGCCTAAATGCAAGAGGCAGTTAAATGATAAAGAGATGCTGCAGCACTGAACTTGCTTAGGTAAGAACTTTCTGTCCAGTGCCATTCCATTATGATTAATGTGCGCACATGTGAACTTTATGAAAAAGATAATGAATTGATTGTGTTCCTAAATGATGCCATTTTAGACCTGTTTGGATTCCTGCCTTCCCCAGGGAGCAGATGACCACAGTCTGTTAGCTTAAACAAATGAACGTTTAATGGTCGTCTTTCTGCCAGCCAAGTGGAAAAGGGGAAACATTTATCAAGAGAAGGGAGGAAAAAACTGATCAAGCTGGCTATTCATCTGGGATATAGGTGCTGCAAAGTGGCTATTGAGAAGGGAAAACTGCAGCAGTTACCATGTCAAACTCACTTCAGGCATTGCTCAAAATGTGGAGGTCACAGAATCCACAACTGGGAAGAATTTCATATTCTTGGTGCCTCAGAATACAAAAGCCAAGAAAGGTCAGTTTAATTACTTAACCACACAAAAATGCAAGCACAGGAAGATCTTGCAGGTGATGTAGTTATTCTACCTTGGTTTTTATTTTTTTACGTTTTGTATTCAATGAGACTGGGAAAACTTATAAAAACTTTTGCCTTTATAAAGGGCTTTATTATCTTTGTTTTGGTTTGGTTTTTCACATCTGTTTTGCTTTACATATTTTTTACACTAAATTTATCTCCTCCAGTGAATTGCTTTTATTCTTAATGGATGCAACCCTTAACCAAAACTGCTAATCTATCAGTTAAATCTTTCCATGTATTGGTTTTATTTCACTTGTTTTCAGATGTCTAATTTCACTGAGAAAAACTAGCCAGTGACTAGTTGAAATGCCTAATTTAGAATGATTAAACTGCTATAAATCCTTTGTCCAGAGACATGTCTTCATCTTTCCTGTTGGTAAATCATAATTCATTTTTTTATACAGTTATCATGATTAGACAATGTGGGAGAAAGAAAAAAAAGAAGGCCATAAGAAATGAAACAATTCTCTGATATGGTAACTATGGATTGATCAAATTGGGGTGGAAATTATTATTTATATTTACAATAGCAATACTTCAGTACCCACTGGAACAATGCAACATTAATTATGTAACATAGTACAGGCTGGGTGCCAACTCAGTAGAGAACAGCTTTATCAAAATAAAATTGGTATCCTAGTGGATAAGTTGAATATGTCAGCAGTGTGCCCTTGCAGAGATAACTAACTGTATATGGGCCTGTGTTTGCAGTAGTATAATTAGAAGATTGATGGATTTGGTTATTGTCCTCCATATTAAACCATATCTGTAGGACCATGTCCACTTTTGGGTCCCCCAGTACAAGAAAGAGGTTGGCAGACTAGAGGATGTCAAGGTGAGGGCCACCAAGATGCTTTGGGTGCCGCAGCATATGGTGTATGAAAAGACAGTGAAACATTCATGTTTGTTCATCCTGGAAGAGAGAAGGTAAGAGATTGAAAAGGCTAATAGCTGTTTACAAGTTGCAACAGAGAAAATTCCAGCTGGGTATTAGATATTTCTATTTATTGTTTTATTTTTTCCACCTCGAAGATGATCAAACAAGGAAATATGAGATCAGAGAGGTTGTGGACTATACATCCTTTGATATATTAAAGCCTGACTGGACCAGGCCCTAAGCTACTAGATCTAACCTTGAATTTATGTCTAAATTTGAAGCTGGAGCCGGTAACAAGAAGAGGTCCCTTCCAGGATAAATTATTCCATGATTGCATGATTCTGCGATCCTAAACCAATTACATACAAACATTCATTTAGCCTTAAACATAGTATTTAGAGAGGGAGACTATAGAAGAAAGATGCATGAGTAAATTACAGTGCAGACATTAGCATCTACATTTTGACCACGGTGCTTTATTGATTATAAATGAAAAATAGATAAAACTTTTATATAGCTATTTGGGGGTTTTTATGAGTTGTTATGTAATGAAAACAACAAATCAAAGCTTCTCAGTCCTTTACATCAAAGACTTACTATTTTAAAAAAGAAAATTCAACTCCATTTCTGTCCAAGAATTATAGTTCATCTTTTTTAATGAAATCTTTATCTTTGTCTCCTTGAAACATAAAGACAGAAGAAACTACCCTGATTCTGCAGAGCTATATCTTCTTTTCAGCTTCATTCCTGTATGTGTAGAGGTTCTTCAGTTCATACCTCTCTAATTTTGAAAATCTGTGTATTTTAGAGAGAGTTTTCCAGTATATCTATGTATAATCACAGGAACATTTTTTAATGTAAATAACATATTCCATTCCATGTGTCATAAACATGGTTTAGAAATATTAGACATTCATACACAGATATCCAGTCAATGCTGAAGAGGAGTTTGGCAAGCACAAAGAGCAACAGCTAGACAGCATCCTATGACTCTATGATTCTATGTCATTGGAATCTCATAGGAGCCTACTATCCTATGTGATTGTATATGATTCAGTCAGTTTTGGAGGATCTTTATTCAGCATAGGCAATCAGGTGTTCAGTTTTATGTCTCATCCAAGAAATACTGCTTTCCATAGCAGAGCACTGTTCTAATACAGTACTGAGATACTGCCAGAAAAAATGCTTTAAAGAGAAGAGTATTGCATATGGAAGTCACACACTTCTGTTAATGAGTAGTCTAGATTTTCCCAGAAGTGCGGGGCTAGTCTTTCTTAAATAAGTGTAGTCACTTTGCTAGGACTTTTCATGAATGTTGAATGTCCAGCTGAAAGTATTTATGTTTTCATCTGCAGAAAATTTTCATCATCAAGATGTACCCCGTGATTTTAACATCTCCAGAGCTAAGTGTAAGTGATCGCTGAAATTTTAATTAAGACTCTCTCTGAAGTTGACTTAGATATTCCCACAAAATGAATTGGACTGTAAATGTGAGTAGTCATGAACTTAAGGCTGAGCTGCATGCTTTAAGCTTATCTCTGTCAGAGGTGTTCTGTCAACAAATGTTCGCAAGTAGATATCTATGAAAGAATAGGTTTGTTCTTCTGTCACGTTCCTTTTTCAGACTACCTGAAGAAACACAACTCCAGTTAGTGATGTAAAGCAGATGCTTAGCTTGTTCATTCTGCTACCTACATTTTCTTTTTGTACATTATAGACATGGTAACCTATTTAAAACATAACTCAGGTGGCTGGTGAACCACAACGCCTGCCAGCTCCTCAAGTAAAGAGGATCCACTTACTCATCTGCTCTGTCTCCATCTGCCAGCTAAATTTGGATTGACTGCTCCCTGTCTAAACTGATAGCGTAAGAATCTGAGAATTCCTCTGAACACTTTTTTTTCTCTTTTTCTTCTATATTACCCTCTCCTTTCATTAAACAATTTTGTTGCTCTACGTTAATATGATATGATGTAAGATGAACTGTCACCATAAATCACAAATTATAAAGAAAATAATTTTTCAGACCAGAATTCCCTATGTGATTTTTATTTCCTTCAGCTTTTAGCAGATTGAGCATTGAATTGTTCAGCCACAGCCTGTGGATAATTTAATACCCAGAACATTCCTCCTAGTGTGAATTACAGACACATTTGACTTGTTTGACAAGGCCCTGAATATATTGTTTCAAGCTTTGTCTATTTCATGGAAATCTTGTAAATATCGATTAAAGAAATCCCAGAGAAATATCTTTTAAAAAACCTCTTTGTTTGTCCGGGTTTGTTTTGGTTTTTTGTTTTTTTGTTTGTTTGTTTTGGTTGGGTTTTGGTG
>WUAM01000334.1:10071735-10085608 GCA_024336885.1 Actenoides hombroni | reverse complement strand
AAGGGAAGGGAAGGGAAGGGAAGGGAAGGGAAGGGAAGGGAAGGGAAGGGAAGGGAAGGGAATTTATTTTTTTATTATTATTATTTCAGGTAAATCATAGAATCATAGAATCATAGAATGCACTGAGTTGGAAAGGACCTCCAAAAATCATCTAGTCCATCACCTCTGCAGTAAGCAGAGACATCTTCAGTTAGATCAGGTTACTCAGAGCCTCATCAAACCTGACCTTGAATATCTTCAGGGATGGGGCCTCCACCACCTCCCTGGGCAACCTGTTCCGGTGTTCCACCACCCTCACAGTAAAGAACTTCTTCCTAATGTCCAATCTAAATCTACTCTGCTCTAGTTTCAAACCATTGTCCCTCATCCTATTGCTACATGCCCTTGTAAGTAGTCACTCCCCAGCTTTCCTGTAGGCATCCTTCAGGTACTGGAAGGCCACAGTAAGGTCTCCCTGGTGCTTTCTCTTCTCCAGGATGAATAACCCAAATTCTATCAGTCTTTCATCATAGGGGAGGAGCATCAACACTCTGATCATTTTTGTGGCCCTCCTCTGGACCTGCTCCATCAGGTCTGTGTCCTTCATCTGTCAAGGGCTCCAGAGCTGGACACAATACTCCAGGTGAGGTATCATAAGAGAGGAGAAGGGTGACTGAATCGCCTCTCTTGATCCACTGGCCACACTTCTTTTGATGAAACCCAGGATGTGATTGGCCTCCTGGGCTGCATGTGCACATTGCTGGCTCATGGCCAGCTTCTTATCCACCTGTACCCCGAAGTCCATTTCCACAGGGCTGCTCTCTATTAGCTCACCCCTAACATGTATTGATAACGAGGATTGTTCCAACTTCAAGTAGATTTCAAATTGACATCAAGTGAAGATTGTTTTCAGAATTGTCTCAGTATTTCCTATTTTTCTGCCATTTTCTTATTTGTGACAAGATTTTAAAGTACGTGAGGTGAGCAACAATCTGTCATGGTGAATATATGTGCTACTGACATAGAAACAATTAAAAGACAATGGAGAAGTATACCTTACTGAAACTCATCCTTGTGAAGAGCTTGTCCCCAGTCTTACATGTTCAATATAAAGATTTCAGAAGAACTCTGCACCATATTGAACACTGTGAATGTCACTGCAATAGTGGCAACCATCTTTTCTCCAAAGGCTAGGAGTGGATTCAAATAATTTCCTATTCTTCACACGTGCTAAAAATAAAATAATTGGTGGCAACATTAGAATAAGACATGATGCTGCTTTTATACTGTGTCCTTGTGAACTCAAGTTCCCATCATTTCTTGCATTCAGATATTTTGTATCATCCTACATGTACAATGAAAGTTATATGAAAAATTTTCGGTTTGCTTGGTGATTGTGAGGTGTTTAATACAATGAGAGAAATGAGTAACAACTGTAAATATTATTTCACATTGTAACTACTGCTGCAACTCAAATTGGCTGACCTCTTTATGGCACTTCATTTCAGCAAAACCTGGATAGAGTCTTTAAAGGAGTTTAGTGAAAATAATCCTCTCGTGCTTGTCATGAATTTCCCCTGAGTACAGGACTTCTAAAGATGCCAATATGTGTCCTCATTAACACCAATTTAACTCTTCCTACTGAAGTTTAGAACAACTGTCTAGCAAATACTTGCTGTTATCTCTACTCTTTATCCCATATTTCTCATATATTTATTATGGATTGGCAGTAAGAAATTCTGCGCAGAAAATAAGACAGATTCAGGCCAAGATAGGCAAGAGGTTCATATTTCTGCACATTATATCTACCCTCCAATCTGCATTCCCCTCATTGTTTAGAGGAAGAGTTTCATCTAGTCCTGTTTTGTCCAGAATACAAGTTTTATTTGTTTGCTCTTGTTAATCTTTTTGTTGCACTTGATGTATTCAAACTATGCATTTAATCCATCCAAGTTTGCCATCACAAGTGTCAAACATCTCTACTTATGGCTGAGTAAATGCTCGGTCATGCCAAACTTGAAGCTTTCAGTTCATTGCTGAAACCGGCTGTGACCCATTACTAAAGCAGAAGCATTTGCTCCCTGAGACTTATGCCTGCATTGTGAGTATGTATCCTTTTTAAGGTTTGTCAGGACAGTAACAGGGTTTTTTTTCCCCTTTTTTTTTTTTTATAAAAAACCTTTTTAATTTTGTGTAGATAGTTCTAACAGCAGCTTCCTAGGGGCTGTCTGATCACACAATCCTCTTAGTCTTTCTTACTCTGTAGGAGGGCCATCATACTTTCTGCTCTCAGCCAGTATTTGGCTTTTCACTCTCCCTTCTGTGTAATGACTGGAGTCAAGAGGCCAGCACCTTACCCACCTCCGGAGATGATGTTATTCCTCAAACTTTAAAATGAGATTCTTTTTTCTTTTTGTTGTCTTTCAGTTCACACTTTTCAGACAAAAATCTCCATTAAATTTTACTCATTAAAAATATTTGAAGTGATGACTTTCTATTTATTATCTTGGTCCCAAAACTATTTATTTTCTGCAGGTGGAAAATAAGTTCTTTCACTCCAGCTTCATTTCTAGGTTCACATGAGACACAGTTCCCAGTTGTTGATGCTGCTTTGCTGCAGCTTTCTACATAGCAATACCATGAAAGTCTACATCTAGCATGAAGTATATAATATTTCTGATTATTAAAAACAAATCAGACAAACTTTCTCACTGAAAAACTTGCATAATGAAGATGCATGCGGCAGCTGCAGGACTGCTACATTACCATTAAATAGTAAAGACAGGATTAAATAACACATCTTAACTCTCAGCACAGGAAAAATTCCTTGGTTTCCTACATATTTTGCACTTGTGATATGCCATTTGCCCCAGGAAGAATTCATTTTGAAAAGTTGGTATATATTAGATTGATAGGTTTTTTTCATATCATTCTGCCTCAAATGTTAGGCTGCTTTGCCTAAAGGAAAGGACAGTTTTTTTCTTTTATTTCTTTCTTTTTTTAAGTTTGAGGTTACACATTCATCTGAAACTTTTAAGTGGATACTGAGAATAGATAAATTCTCATAAAACAATAGACTTCAGTGACTAGAAGAAAAGGAATGGAAATTAGAGTCTTTGTTGTCCCTGGAAGTACTGAGGACAGGATCTTTACATGCATGTTGATAATAGAATGACTATGAAATACCTGTCTGGTGGAGCCATGAAAAGTCTAGTTCTAGAATGGATCAGATCTTATACATTTTTTTTATTTCATAGAAAAATTAAACTTTTAATGTTACAGTACAAGGCACTAGTAAGACCTGGTCAGGGATACTGTGAGCAATTTCTTGTGTCTAGGGTCTTTATCAAGGGACTTAAACTGGAACAGGAAGAGAAGGGGCTACAAGCATATTCAGAGGGATGGAATGGAACATATACATAAAGGACAACTTCCAGGGACATGCCAAAAAAGAAATAATATTTAAGGTGAGAATGAGTAAGAAAATTAAAAAATATAAAAATTGATGATGAAGAAAAGGAGACAAAAATTTTAAGGTTTCTACTTATCTAGCAGTAGTAGTGGCAGTAGGAATAGTAGTAGTAGTAGTGGTAGTGGTAGTGGTAGTGGTAGTGGTAGTGGTAGTGGTAGTGGTAGTAGTAGCAGCAGCGTAAGACAGACAACCTGGTTTGGTTTTGGTGGAAAACAATTAGTAAGTAGAAGTAACTGCACTGTGATTCCCCAAATTATTTTTCTCTTGTGAGTTCTTGAGTATCTCTTCTATCTGAGAGGAGTCTAGTTTGCTAATTATTTTTACTTTATTTATACCTTCTGAATGCCAAGCCTTAATACCTTTGTTATTTCCCTAGCAGGGCCAGAAAATACTATTTCTTCTTTGGCCCATTCATTAATAATGTAATGTAAATAACTTAATATGTTTTCTTCTGTTTCATGTTTTTATCTGATACAGTTATCTGATGCATTTGTAGCATTTTTAATATTTCTCAGGTATCTGCTTTAAAAACCCATAAGGTGCAGCTAAACCTAACTGATACAATTCAGCATCAGGAGTGATTTTCTGGGCAATACAGCTTGCCATATATTTGTGTGGAAAGGGCTTGCCTTTCCCTGTAACATGGGTTCATCTCCTTGGATATCTAAGAAATTTACTAAAGTTATTGTTAGGGAACACATTATTTGAGAGCTTGGGTACTGTCAATGTCTACAATTTCTCTTGCTATATTCCTGAGTCAATTACAAATTTGGCTTTCAATCTGTCTTCAAAGTGTGTATAGTAAGCTCCTTCATATAGGCTCATCATCTAGAGAGACACAGAGGTGTTTTGGGTAAAGCTGTACTGTCCTCTCCTACTGTGGGCACAGGCCATGCAGGTGATGCTGCCAACCTCTGCTATGGGCACCCTCAGTCCTCCTGAAGGGGCAGAAGGAGGGGAGGGTGTTCCTGAATTTATTTTTGCCCTGCTGACATCTTAGCACTGCAAAATGCCGAGGCAACCACACAAATTATCCCATTTATTTAGAACTCTTGAAAAAAGTCCTCAACCTGTATGAAGATTCTGGGGTTTTTTTCCTGGAAAAGACAGCCAGAAGCTCACAAATCTCGAAGCTAAGGGCTCTGGACATTTTACTCTTATGCAGGGTGTTAATGTGAAAGACAAAATCTGTTTATCTGCTGTCTGCTAGACTGATCTGTAACAATGTAGAAAACAAAATCTGGTTTTTTAAATATACAGATACTGAGAGAATGATTTTTTTTTTCTTTCCCTGTATATCAATCAAGGGGCATTTCCTGAGCTTTTCATGTTATACTCAGTCAGGCCCAATAACAAAAGAGGGCTTGAGTCTACAGCAAAAAGCTCCTTGAGTCACAGACTGCTCCAGAAAATCAATTACTTCTCGAAAAAGTCACTTTCAGATGGTAGGATGACTGTGACTTAATTTCTTGGTGATAAATATTAGACTGGCAATACATAATTTGCCACTTGGAAATTTAAATAGCTATTTTGTACACTTTTGTAGCAAAACTTGATTGCCAGAAATAAGGCTTTTGAGAGTCAGAAGCAGCAGATATTCACCCAGTGTAGCAGAGCAAGTTGTTCCTACGGGAAGCAGCAGTCCAAGCAGTCTGCTACTGAAATGATAGGTCTGAAAGTACTGCAAATGGTCTCTACTGTGAATAAGAAGAAAACATATTTACAGACAGTGTCTAGAGTTGCTCTGATAAACTCTTCTTTTCCTAGACATGTTTGGAGTATGTTGCCACTATGAAAGCATATTTCTCACTCCTGTCCTCTCATGCAAAAAGTCAAAACCAAGACTCAATGGAATTCTTTCCTCTTGCAGTGAAGTAGCTAAGTTCAAACACTGATGTAGATAGTCGTATTGGGCTGCTATTTTATAAAGCAGGTTAGGATTGTAAACTGACAGTTTAAAACTGTAATTGAAATCATGTTAGTATAGTATTTAAATTTTAATAAATTAAGTATACCACTATGGTGAATAGGTTAGTCATCTTTAAATAATCGTAAATATACACTTGATATAATTACTAGATAGTGTTTACTACATTTAGATATTCCACTGTACTCAGAGCTCACTCATCTTGTGATCTGATCTGTGACTTTCCTATGGAGTGAGGAATTTTGAGCATGCAGCCTGAACACTTCTCCTTTCCACAGAAAAAAACCCAAAACAAACAAAACCCCCACAAAAAAAACGAAAGAACAAAAATAAGCAAAAATGTGACATACAGCCTGAAAAAAGATAGGCCTAATTTCCAGACATGTTCAGGTTCTGCATCACTTTTGAGATATATTTGAATACCATGAAAATTGAAAGCATTCCAAATTTACCAAGAAGTGGAATAAATTCTGTCCTGAGGACCAGAGAGAGAATAGCATAGTTGTCCGTGGGGAAATCCTCACAGGGCATCCAGCAAATCACTGCTCCCATGATCACATTATAACAGGAGCAGAAATGGAAGAGGAATGACAGCTTCTAGGAATAAGTGAAGCCTCCCCAATTGTTAAAATACTCTGGCTCACCCATAGACATTTGTATGTCCTCTGTAAACAAAGATCATACTCTCATAGAAGAAAGCCATTGCCATCACAAACCTGGTGCAGAAAGGTGACCCAAAACTTCTTTTGAGTCTATACTGTTAGAGTGGTTAGACTATCCTTTCTAGGCTGATGGATAAGCAGTGTCAGAGAAGTGTCAAACATTTAAAGAATTAGAATAATATTAGGAAATTTAATGAAGTCATGAGGGAAAAGCAAAAAGTGTCTCTAAAACTGCTGACTAGATCTACTAATGTAAATAAGCATAGCACAACCACGGACATATCAGTTTCTGCTTTTGTCCCTCCTCTAGGTTTTCAGACCAGTAATGGAGTGTCTCATATAGGTCAGAATACTGCCTTTTCTATGGGACATTTTCTGGTCCTCTTTGTCATGAGTAGAGAACTAGTTCTCCTTCTCTAGCACATTCAGCATTGCACATCACTAAAGAAATTTGCTAAAGAATACTTCTGATTTTTTCAAAAACTTAAGCACTAAACACAAAGATTGGTTAAACAACTAGAACATGAAGATAATAGTTTGTAATTTTCTAATTATTACTTCAAGTATGTTGCAGGACTAAGGCATGTTCTTTCACAGTTATGCTCTCCGAGGACAATTTTCGTTCATGATACTAAACATTTTCATTTCTTCTTCTTCCCTTATTTAACTTTCATCATTTCATATTTGTTCTTAACACCCACACTTCTATGTTCACAATATTTTTTGGAAAAACATTCTGTGTAACTTTTTTTTTCAAACAAATAACATTCATTTTTATTACAGATGTTCACAATTCTAATCCATTAACACACATACTGGGTTTGATGCCATTGAGGATGTTATTAATGTTTATAAATAATACAGATCAAAAATTAGCAATAATGGTTCAGAAATCATCAGAAATTAGTGGTAGGATGATTACAATCACTTATTTTTCTTGCATCATTATAAAATTAGTTTAATTCAGTTTGGTAAAATCCAGGTGGCATTAATTGTGGTTTGTTCAGAGGTCTGTATTTGAAAGGATTTCACTTCTGTGAAATTTGATTGTAATCGCTCCTCATTTGATTATGATGTGGTTAGCATTCACTGCAGCTATTACAAACTATACACTCCACCCATACATTAAGAATGTGCTAGGGATCATTGTTCCAGTTATCCATCGTGGACTATATCTAAGTTGAAGACATTCAAAAGAGCAGCCAACAAATACAAAGATGTTTGAAGAGAATGGCATTTACCTTTTTATGATCAAACAGACTCTGAGAGCTAATCAAAATTTTATGTGTTCTACCTCTAAGGGTCTCTTTATTTTTCTATCAAAGGGAACTCTTGAATTTAATTGTTGGGGATTGACCTTCAATTAAGGTTTTCTTTAAACCTCTATATTTAGCCATAATTATGAAGGCTTGGGCATAGGAGCAGAAAGATAAGAGACAAAAGAGAAATTAAAACATTGGAGATGGATATTTCAAAGCCATGCTGACTGTCTTCTGAAGTGACTTAAAGCACATTAGTTCACTCAGAATTGCTTTAATTTATGCCATCCCCATAGTTTCTGCAAGACTTGTCTTGGGTAGTGAATGAGAAATGTGTTGCTGCTTTGGGGTTTGCCATGGCAGTTGTGCTGCTTCCTTCATATTGGTCTCTGAGCCGATAATATTTTTTTTTTTTATTCATTCATTCTGAGAGCTCTCATAGGCAAGGCAGACAAAGTCAGATCCCATACTGGCTAAGCAGATCCCATTCTCTGCAACGGTTCAATTTAATCTCGGTGTCCAATTTGTGAAGATACTGTTAAATAAGTGCAAAAAATAGTTGGAATGGGACTCCCTAGTTTGTATATATTTTCAGATGGTCTGCAGCAGAACTAAAATGAGTCCTTGTCTATGTTGCCTGTATCTTTTATTTATCAGTTAGAGTTGGCCTTGCCTCAGTTTTAGCCATCCGCATGCCAGCTGTCTAGTTAAAACTTATTATTTGTGCCCCATTTAAAGTCAAAACAGAAAGACGAGCTCTCCCAAAAGATGTCTCACTCCTTTTATCTTAGACATCTAATCTAGCATTTAGCTTTCTGCATTCACTGGAGACAGACCTAAACCAAGTGTCTTAAAATAGCCAACTTCTGCATGTGTAATGTTAACTAAAAGGAATATTAATCTTAACATCTTTTAATAATTCAATTAAAATAATAAGATCCGTAGAAATATTTTCACTGGATTCAAACAGTGTTTTGGATTAGACCCTAAGGATCACCTATGTTTTTCTGCCTTTTTTTTTTCCCTAAGTAATTTATAATAATGTTGTTAAGTGTTCTACCTCTGAATATATATACTGAGGTCCTTTTTCCACTGACTTTTTAAACCTTCTCAAGATAAGAACCTGATGTTAATCAGAATTTTCTGTATATTACTAAGAAAACCTTTAAGCTTTACTTGGAAATTGCTGTTTTATCCTGTACAGCAATGCTTTCTGCAGATATACAGAGGAAAGTAAGGATAAATACTTTGATACCTCAATATGCATTTCTGCACCATTTGATATCTCACTTCCAGATAACTCCAAAAGAAAAATATGAAAATAGGTCTTGTGTATGAATCAGATCCAGAGTTGGTATGTATTAACATAGTTCCACTGACCTATTTAGAGCAAAACCATTCTTTTAAGTAAAATGAGGTTTTGCTTCATCATTTAGACACTCCTTGGATCTAATTAGAGATTTCTATCACAGAAACATTATGATGATTCAAAATAGCTATGTGTTTCTGAACATTTGCAGAGAAGACTTAATCTTATGATTCTTGAAAGAGCCATGTCAGCTGACTATGTGGCAGATTTCTTACTTTCTTGAATGCATTTGATTCAGCCTTCTTCAGACCTAACATTATATAGAGACCCAGATACAATAGAAACAGAGGGCATTTCAACACACAGATTTAAATAAACAAATAGAAAACTTTCTGAAGATTTAGCCTTGATGGATGAATACAAATCAAAGCTTTCTGTTTAGATTTTTATTTCAATTTAATTGTGAAATCTTGATTTCTTTTTTTTTGTATCTGAGTTTGGGAATATTTTGTGTAATGCAGTTTAGTATTTGTCACTAGCATACAAATTAGTAATTTACAGTTGCACAGAAGCCTGATACACTGGGACACGCTGTGGAAAGCCAGATAACCCTATAGCTGAAGTGAACTCTTGAAAATAATTGGAGTTCCTTACAAATGTATACCATCTTTCTTACCCCTGGAGGTCTGTGAGATGGAAACTTGCTAACAGGTCTCATAGCAGGAATTGGCTTATGACTTCTTCAACTCAAGCATTACTTTTTTTCCTCCTTAAATTGAGTCGGTGAACTCCTCAGTGTTCAGCAGTGTGGCTGCAGTTCAGATAAAAAATCTGAACTTTCTTTTGCCTTTTTCATGAGGTTCACATTATATCTCCTTGTTTTTCACTGTTGTTTTGAAAGAGGGATAAGTAGTCCATGTTGTGTTTCTGTCTACTTAGTTACACAACTAAGATGGAATGGCTTTTTTAGGAAAGCATGGCTTGGAAAAATGAGGCAATAAACTGCAAATAGGTCCAAATCCAACTGTCTATGCCTATTTTGTCATCAACAGATACAAAAACTTAATGCTTACTAAAAGCCAGACTTTGAAATCAAGGGGTAGAAGAGCAAACCAGCACTAAACCTGTACTTTTCTAGTCTCACAGCTAATTTGACACAAGATATTGGTTCAATCCACAGTAAAGGGGAAGCAGCTGCAAAGTGCATTTCAGAAAGAGAAAGATGCTCTTGGAAACCTCATAGTATTGAGAACAGGAGTGTGGCTTGTCTGTATTAGAAAAGCTTCTCTGGGAAGAATGTGTTTAATTCAAAATCTAGCCACAGAAATGTCAGTTAAGAACTAATGGTTCCAGAGCTCCAGATAGCTGAAATTGAAGGGGCATGAATTGAAAAGTGACACTTTTAGGAACTGAAAGTAATTCCTATCATTTTCTTACTGTTTCTCTCTTTTTCAGACTTGTAAAAACCCAAGTAAACCGCCTGCTTAGGTCCCCAACCCAAGGCAGGTACATGAGCTGGGAACTAGGTTATGACAATCTCATGTCAGAAAATGCTTTAAGCGCAAGTTCACTGTATAATCAAAGGAAAGTAGCTTACTTGAGTGAAGGTAGCTTGTATCTCCAAATCCTGGCTCAGGAGTTT
The DNA here is from genome assembly GCA_024336885.1 of Actenoides hombroni. NCBI lineage: Eukaryota > Metazoa > Chordata > Aves > Coraciiformes > Alcedinidae > Actenoides > Actenoides hombroni. The sequence goes on along the minus strand of WUAM01000334.1, from coordinate 10,075,358 downwards.
GACTGATGTTTTGTTTGCTGAATATAATTCCAGTGGGGGAAGGATAAAGCCCTAATTTCCTTTGCTGGGATACAACCACATTTCTGATCCATGACTGTATTGCTAAGTGAAATATTGATTTGTGAAATCTGGACTGGCCTCTGCTTCTCCTTAAGCTACTCTTCAGTACAGGATAAAAAGATGGAAACCAGAGAGAGGTTACAAAGGAAGTGGCAAGGCTTGGCTGTATACATGTAATATCCCTGTGATAAAATGGATCAGTTAAAAAATCTTGAACAAAAACACCGACTTTGCCATTAGAGTGAAAGGGCTAAATGGGCAGATGTAAGTGCTTGGTGAAACGCAGACATAAAAAAAAGTTTTCTTTATATTCATCAAACAATTGACATAGAGAAAAGATGGCAAACTTCCTTGAGAAACATTTGCTGCTCAAACCTTTTCAGAGTTACTGTTACTTTCCAAATGCATGGCAGATGTAAGTCTGTGCTGATTTCCATACCACTTCTCAGGCTTAAATACTGTATCCATCCAATACTACTTCATGAAAACCAAAAGGACTGCACAAATCACATGAATTGGTCCCAACTCTCTTTCCTGAGACTGTTAGCAGGGGTGATAACTAGCACTGAAGAACCTGGACAAGGGATATAAGAAAGAATTAGATCAAGACTCAAAGGTTAGTCTTAAGGTGACTTGGAGTCCTAAATTTACTTAGACTCCTAAATCTACTTAGGCTCTTAATTTTAGATAACACAGGTCCCAGTCAGAGGACTAGAAAACCTCTGGCCCATGTCCCTTCAGCCTTCAGTTACTCATTTCATACCAAAGCCCTCCTGACTGCACCTGGGAAACTCTGAGACTATATCTGTCTGTCTTGATAGAGATATTTTAGCACTTAGTTCACAACCAGTTGCATTGCCAAAGTTGCTATTAGATCAGATAGCATATTCTGGAAATTTGACAAAACAATGATTTGTTTTTTCTCCCAAAATGCAAATTTGGTTAGTTTCAATAAAGTGCAAATATCTGAAACTGTGTGGGTTCAGATGTTTTTTTCAAGCCTCTACTATTAAAGATGTGAGAGAACTGATGCACTGAGCAGACTCCAGGAGCCTGGGGTTCCCTTCTTCCTGGTTGTTGCTTCTCCATCTGCTGTACATTCAGAACCTGGAAGTCTCTCCCTGCTCATCCAATAGGTGAAGCTACTGCTGTTTCTCTTTGAGGGCTGGACCAGCAGCAAGGCTGAGGGTTTGTCCTACAGACACACACACACTTATGGAGTATGGAGACTAGGGGACTGGCCACACTACAGGCTGCCACGGGGACAGCACTACCTGTAGTGTGCACTCACATGCACATCAACAACATCCATGTAAAACACAAATATAGAAAGCTCAGTCCCATTCCACCTCTCCAGATGATCAGAATTGAGGTTCACACAAACTTTTAATCTCTAGTTTCACAAGTATTCATATTCATAGTCCTTCAAATACCAGTGTGGCCTCTAGGGCTATCTAATGTACAGGTCCATCCAGTATGGAGATTTCCTCCTACTTGTTGGATTATCCAGATAGAAGTCAGATAACAAAAAGATGCATGCAGTCATCCAATCATCTTTCAAGCATCCCCACAGTCAGGGATGCCTTGAGTTTTAGCACAAGCTCTCAGTCTAAGTAATATCTATGACCATACATACCCCAGACCCCATCTGCATACCACAGGCTCAAACTGAGTCTTTGCAGATGCAGGTATCCTATTCATCAACTAGTCTATCTTAAAGTTAGCTAGAGGGTTATACATGCACAAACATCCAGGCATGATTAACTGGGGAAACATAAGTAAACCTATACCTTTCTACATGCTGGCTGTAGACCTTTTGTACATGCAAATACATTCTGACATGTGTATATACAGCTCTGGACATACAGTCCCTGTGACCAACGTCCCCTTTCCCAGTTTCTGGTAGCACTCTTGTGTCTCTGGATGCTGATGCCTAGCTATGGGCCCTGTGTCTCTCAATCCCTTTTCCAGACTTTGGCACTTAGATCTTGTAGCACTCTTGTAGCTGGCATGTCGATGTTCTTTTTATCTGCCCTCCTTTCTATTTTTCTGAATTTGTTCTTCCCCCATCCATCCTCGGCTCCTCCTTCCTGCATCTTTGGCAGTTTCATAAATCATCCCGTAATAAGTTATGCACAGTTCCACAAGCCCCTTCTGATATCTCATCATTCTCATGTCACTGTTGAGTCTCCCTTTTGAGGTTGACTCTCTCCACAGCTATGTTTGAGCAGTTTTATCAGTGGCTGAAGAGCTTGGGTCTTCATTATTGTCTCCATATCACCTGTTGTTAGCACTGTGCATTGGTGTTTAATTTATTACTTTCCTTGTTAGTTGTTATTACTTTTATACTGAGTAGTCCTGAACAAAGTAACTTAATAAGCCAGATGCTCTCACATGATGTTTACCTTCATGTATACAACAAATGGAAAGAATGAAACTTCACAGAGAGGGACTAACATTAGCTATCCACTGAACAGATGATAAGCGACGTTAGAACAAAGGGAAAACATTGTTAAGAAATGTTGACAGAAATGTAGGCTTGACCCTTCTCTCCCCCTATTCTGGACTGCAAGGCAACAGTGTCCATCCCTATTAGGAGTCTAAAATTTAGACTCATCCTTTCCTGATATCAAGAGATTCATGGTCTAACAGAGACTCGTAAAGACCACATGAGGTACTAGGGTGTCCTAAGTGGATATAAATTGTATACCATATTCTTACAGTGGAGACGTCTAGGTTTTCTGTTCAGTTAGTACAAAAAAGTAAGCACTTTTAGAGTCTGCTACCTCTGGTTTTATACTAGATATTTAAAATTTATCGTATAAATCTCCATTTAGTCAACAGTACGGTATCAGATCACCAGAGGATAATTAATTTAATGTTTTTGTGCATCTATCAAAGCATGATGCTCAGGAAATCATTCTCTAGGAGTAGCAGTGCCCTCATGTTATGAAGGACAAAAGAAAGCTAGCTCTGTTATAAAAATTCATTATATGGTTATTGACAAGCAGGTAGTATGGTTCTCATGCTGGATACACATAACATTTCTTTCTAAGAATTGATTAGGTTTAACTTTTAAAAGCTGAACTTACATTGTAAGTTTATATTACTTCCAATCAGTGAGAGATAATTAATCTACCCACAGAGACATTGTAGCTGGCAATTAAGCTGTCTCAGGGAAGCATGTTTCCTACTCAGATGTCTGTGTATCTACTGACCCTCAGGAATATTTCTTTTACACACAGATATTTTGGTGTTGCTGGTAGTGTGTGTACAGGTTGCAGTATGGATCTCCTGTCCTGTCAAGGAGAAAAGCAAGAATAAGTCAGGCAAAACAATGAAGTATTAACAGTGTTTTCTTGTAGTCTAGGAATGAAGGCACTGAAAGATTTGGTAATTTGCTTACAGTCACATTCATGCTGTTTAGTACAGTTCAGATTGAATTTACCTCTTCATCAATTTAATTTTAATCTCTAGATTGTATTTCTTCCAGTGACATTTTTAATACACAGTTTATTTTATAATATTATAAAGTCTCATAATTTTTTTTTCAAATAAACACT
>WUAM01000334.1:10058094-10068683 GCA_024336885.1 Actenoides hombroni | reverse complement strand
ATTTTGTCCATTTGTCTCTCAAAATGGAAAGACAATATGTTCAACTGCCTAAAAGTGTTTAAGAGTCATTTGGACAATGCCCTTAAAAATATACTTTAACTTTTAGACAGCCCTGAAGTGGTCAGGTCATTGGACTATGCTGTAGGTCTCTTCCAACTGAACTATCTCATCCTATCCTATCCTATCCTATCCTATCCTATCCTATCCTATCCTATCCTATCCTATCCTATCTTATCCTATCCTATCCTATCCTATCCTATCCTACTCTATAGGAGCATACCAACGAGTATAGGGAATGAATTTAGAAGCTTTCTGGTGTGAGAAGGTTGAGTCTCAGGAAATGTGGTTTCTGGAAATAGTCAGAATTCAAAACTATCTTGGATGCTTAGAGGGTCTGGATATTTTTTTTTAAATTAGTTGTTCAGAAGCCCACATTCTGTATCCAAGTAAACTGTTTCTTAAAGAACACCTGTCTTTCAACCACAAGTACAGTACGTGTACAGATACTGCAATTCATAGGCTGATCTTCAGAGGTTTTGCTAGATGTTTTATATGAACACTGAAAGAAGTAAATTAACAGCTGATTTTCTGCTTCTTGCTGCTGACAAAATGAGCTCTATGAGTGCATAAACATGAAATTCATAATAAAATTACATGCGCTTCACCATTGGTTGCATGACCCAATTAAAGAAAATGCTTATGCACATGCTTAGTACTGACTGGTTTAGGGTATTTTCAGGCTATAATAAGCAATTGTATACAAGCCCCTCAGATCAATATAGACTGCAGTGAATGGCATTTATCAGTCTCTTATACAGCACCAAAAATTGTACATATCTTAGCTAGTCACTTTTTCTAGATTTTCTTTATATTATTTTAATCACATGACTGTTCAACTTACTGAAATGATTGAAATGTGGCTAGTCCAGTGAATCCTACCCTCACTTTGTTCTGACAGCTCATTTTATCCTTGCTTGTCTCATATCATCTCTCTTATTGCCCCATCCCAACAAAATATCAAAGGGAAACATACCTGGGCTTCTTTTAAGGCCACACATACCCAAGGGCAATGCGAGTGACAAGGCAAAGTACCAGCTTTCCTGTGATAAGTACCACAGTTTTTTTGTCAGGGGAAGGAGGAATCAGGAGGATTAGGGAAAGTAAACTGAATTGTTTTGCACATAAATACCTATGTGTTTGGCTGGTGTACTACAAGAGAGATTGCCTCTGGGCTGTTTTATGTGCCAACTGTTTGGGGAATTGTGTTTTGTTGCTGTTGTTTTTTATCCTTTTCCTCCCCTGTTTATGATTTATTGTAGCTTGTATGATCCAGCTTTGGGGTGTGTGTGAGGATATTATTTATTTATTTATGTTCTTATTCAGCTTCTCCTTTTTACCTTATTCACCCCTTAGGAATGGAGAGGGAGTGTAATGGCAGCCATTGTGTATAAAGAAAATAACCCTGGAGAACCCCAGGGAGGGTTGAGGGGTTTAATGAAATCATTAGGATATAGTTCTTAGATATTTTTACCCAGCAGCTATTCAGGGAGAGGAAGAATTCCACTTCATCTAAACCAGGAATTTACTAGAACACAGAACAAAATTATAACAATCATTAATAATAGAAATAAAGAAAATGTAAGTGGTGCTGACTGAAAAACACAGACACATGGAAGACTCTTTTCTATTATAGTTAATTACATTATATAAGGTATAATGTACTATTAGTTAACTTATCTTCTATATTGTAATCAGATAGGTAAAGTAAATTGCTTTTCTTTTTTAAAAGCAAACTCAAGGTGCTCTGACTTTTTTCACTGCTTTTCTCTATAGCCTTTGTCCTGCCAGGGGAGCAACACAGGAATGGATTTGCCTGTTTCTATGCATTATGTATAGACTCTAAGGATGTAGTTTCTTTGCTCAGATGCAGATGTCTACTATGCAGATATCTTCATCAAAGCTCATCATCCTAATAATCCTCTATAATCCTTGGAGGAAAATTGTCCATTTTAAGGGTGATTCCTCTCATCATAATGCAGTCATTAAAAATATATGAGAGCTCATATACTAGGTCTTTTTCTTTCTTTCTTTCTTTCTTTCTTTCTTTCTTTCTTTCTTTCTTTCTTTCTTTCTTTGGAAACCTCAGGTATAAATGTATGGAACATTTAGCTAAAGACAAGTGAGATAAATCTCAGTCTGTGTGATCCACAAACAGGACTATGAGTTTCACAATCAAGACATCTGGATGTTGGGCACTGTGACTCACCACTGCAAAACTGAGGTCCTATTTTGATTTAAGCTACTTACCTTGACATAACAATTGAATTTTTGGAGCCAAAATAGTTCTCAGTACTCTTGCAAGAACATGGAAGGATCTGTATATACCAGACTAATTGTACATAAGACAGTGTAACATATAGACTTACATCCACAAGTCTTCACTTTGCTGGTACTGCTATAATTCAAACATGAGATATATATGTTTTCTATTTTGCAAAAGAAATCAGCGATAATTACTGTTAGACCTCAAGCACATGAAAATATCTAGCAAATTTTGTCCAGTATCCTAAAATAGAAGATAGCTATGAATATTTGTATAACCACTAATTTGGATCCTTGATCCATTTGAGCTCAGATACTATGGTTTTCTGGAAAAGCCTAAAGTAAACTCTCACTACAGTTTTGGGTTTTTTTAATGAAACAGTTTAAAAATGTACATGCATTATCACAAGAACAACAAAAGCAACAACAAAAGAGATTATTGATTTCTGCACAAATTAAGCTCTTTGCTAATTTGCACAGATACAATTGAAACAATAAATTCAAAGAGAACAACAAACTAGCTAATTAGCTTAATGATCATTTAATTTTACATTTGGTAATGGATATACTGTTGTTTTTTTCCCTTTACTAATAAGACGTAGATTATAATCAACTAGTTTTAAATCTTAGAAGTATAATTTTGTGGATTCTAACTGTTATGGAAAACCGTGTGGTGGAAGATACATTTAATACTGTTAATAACAGTGGTTTAAACACGACAATGATTCTTTGTTTGGTAAGTTGTGCATGACGGATGTCAAAGACTAAACCAGACCAAAACCTGTGAATCCAGTCTGAAAAGTAGATGTGCCCTAACCTCTAATCTTAGCTTTCCACATAGATCAACAGTGATTGTACTGTAGCTCAGTTACTGTGTGTGCTGGTTTTATGTCACCTGCAAAATACAGAGTAACCAAAAGTTTGCTCTACCTTGCACCACAGCAGTATGGCCCACTACAAGAGGAGAAATCTGGTACAAGAGAACACCAGCACATTCCAAACAGGGGCTGCCTCTACCAAGTGAGTGCTAAAAGAGATTGAGGTGAGCGGCCAAACTGTAATTGACTTTTTGGGCTCAGGATCTGAAGAAGTGTATGCCTTGACAGAGACTTTGAAATGGATGATTTTTCAAAGTATTTAAAGCCCTACATCTTACACCCATGTTTAAGTAATTTTCCTATACTGGTATTTTCCCTGGGTATCCCTACCAACAAAACACAACTGCTAAAATCCTTACTGAAAGCAAACTCAAAGTTTAAACACAGATTCCTTTGAAGATGTGATTAGATATAAAACCTGCTTTAGTCTTGTGATTGGGTCTGACAAATGCCAAAGCAGTGAGAAAGAGAACTACCTTTCTAGAGACGTTTAATAAGAAGTTAGTCTCTACCATATGATCTTAGAATAGAATCTTCACCATTCATTGTATTTTCTTGGTTAAATTTCTCTTTTGTATTCCACCAATTTCTATAAATTCTCAAGCTATAGAAGTAGCAGATTGAATTTAACATCAAGGACATTTTTAAAGCAGAAACATAGACACACAAATTCAAACCTTTAGGTAACTTGGGAAAAGTTTTCTTTGATAGGCAATCAGAAAGAATAAAGAGGGTGCAAATCTCAGCCTAATGCTACTGAATTTACTGAAGTATAGCTTGAGGGCATGGTAAATTTTGTTGATCAAGACCATGAGATACTCCAGACTTAGAGGAGTATGAATACTGAAATGAACTTTCCAGCTGCCATGATCCCTAATTAATAGACCAAAACAAACACTAGCTATCCCCATGCTTTACGAGAATTTGCAGGTACTGTGCTGACTGAGATGACCTCTATCAAAAACTTCAAAATAGTAAAATCCAGTTGTACCAGTCGACTTCTTCCCTGACTAATGGAATGTTGCAAATGTATTGCTAGCAGGACAAAAGCTATGTGGCCACCTACAGCTTTCTGTCAAGACTTTAAAAAGAAATACCAACTGTGCTATAATAAGAATTCAGCTTGCCAAACCATTACAAAAAGCAAGAGCTTCCAACTCACTGAAACTTTACTTAAGTTATTATATGCTTGAATGGCCCCTGGAACAACAGATAGCTGTGCAATTAATGCAAACCTTGTCATCCTTCTCCACCTCCCTTGTCTCTGCACAGGCCAGTAATGAGGCAGGCTCCTTTAGACACAGAAAGTGTGCAAAGCCCTGACAAAACACCTCAGTATGCAAAAAAAGCCGAGGGGAACCATAGGAAACATGACTGCAGTTACGAGTAATGTAAGCCCTTTCTATATTCACAACTTCGGCTTCTGGAGTAAGTTTTAACTGAGGTGGAAGGATGTATGCTCAGCTGTTAAGTACCTATCTCCAAGGGAAATATTTTCACTTTTGAGGAACAAAGCAAATAAGTCACAAAGGGAAAGCTTGCTCTTTTTCATGGACTAGCCTTTTCCCTGGAAGGATCTATTGTATGTCAGGTGAAATAATTGCTGTCTGAAGTTTGCTGTTCAGATAGGAAAACACTGGTGGGTAAAACATTTTCTAATCAAATCTAGAAAAAAATTAAATAGAAAGTACACCTGTTTTGTAAAATCACCAAATCAAATACTGTAACAGACTTTCTGAACAACTTAGTTATGAATTACTAAGATTTAGAACCGACTTGTTTCATAGACTAATCACATGCTTTATTCACTCTCTTCTTGCACAGTTTTTTTTTAATAGAGCTCAATTTTGCAAATTACTCCACTATGCAATTGACCTCACTTCTAGAAAATACTGTCTTTCTTAAATATTCTACCTTGGTCTTTTCAGTTTGAGGACATTATTCCCTCTAATACCATCATTAACCACCTTAAATAGTTCCTCCAGCAATTTCATGTTATCAAGTATTTATAGACAGTTACCATCATCTTTATTTCTTGAAAGAGGTTCATATAGCTTCATAGCTTCATAGATTATGAAGCCAGAAGGGACCATTGTGAACATCTCATCTGACCTCCCTCATAACAGAAGTCATAGGAGTTCCCTGAATTAATTCTATTTGAACTAGAACATATCTCTTAGAATATTTTGATTTAAACATTTTGAGCATTAGGGAATACACCAAAACCTAAAGTTGCTCTGGTGGTTAATTACCCTTCATGTTAAAAGAAAAACATAGCTTCTTCCAGGTCTGAATTTCTGAAGCACTGAATCTAGGTAAGCGCAGTATGTTTCCAGTACACAGATAATCAGCCAAATGATAATAGGTGGGAGGGGAAGGTCACCCAGTTTTGACTTGTGGGTGTTTTTCTAATCCAGCTTGGCAAGACAGCCTTGTAGCTATGCAAGGGGGAATGGGGAGAAGGGATAGGTCCACCCTAAATATCTGTGTGTTCCTGATTCTGTGGCCTAATTCAACTCAGTAGTAGTGCTGTGCTGAAATAAACAAACAAAAAAACAAAACCTAATTTTGGGGTTTTTTGCTCTCACTGCAAAAAGATACAGAAGCATACATTAATATTTAAATGCAAACAATACATTTAGAAGTCTGAGTAGGGCACTCAGAAATGTCCATTTTGGACTTCCCAGCACTCCTATACACACCCTTTCAGCAAGTCACCCAGCCTCTTGCTCATCAACTCACTTGCCTTCAGTCAGAGTCACTAACCACACAGATGTGCCTCAAGATGGAGTAATTCACATCTATGAAGTATTTAGAGAACTTTTAGTGAAAGATGTAATACATTATTATGATTGCAGATGGTGAGTTTTTCTCTCCTGTTTCTCATGCATGTTGAGCCAATTTTCAATTGCTGTTTCTTGATTTCCTGTGTGTGAAAAGATCACAAAACATCAAGAGTCATTTATCTTTTTTTGTTCTTATTTGCAGCTCTTATCCCTCCCCTTGGAGCTACAGTACCTGTTTGCAATCATATAGCATTACCTATTGAGAAGCATCTGACTGCTGTAAGAATGGACTAAAAATAAAGATGCCACTGCAGCTGTTAACACAGAATGGCACATTCTGAAGCTGTTTATGCTTGTTTTGTGCAACCCGAGATCAGGAATTTCATCCGTTACAGAACATCAACTTGTTAAACACAAATCTTTCCTAGCCAAAAAAAGACACTAACTATGTGAAGCTGTAATATTGAACAAGCTGATATAAATAGAATGGGAGTCTAATGAAGATACTGAATCTCATAGAGATGTGGCTGCATTAGAAATGAGAAATGTAAGGAAAGGCATGCTCAACAGTGGATCCAAATTCAACATTTCACTCTGTGCATGACTATGAGATAAGGTAGAGCTTGGGGTGCTACCAGGAGTATTTTGGAATGAAATAAGCTCTTACTTCTCCCACTAGACCTCTTCAGACCCATTGCCTAAGAGATCTCTATGCTGTGAGGAAAAAACCAAAGCTTCTAAATAAGTGCAGATCAAAATGACCTTGTTCAGTATTTTCTCAAAAACTGCATTTGCCACTAAAAGCTCTCAGCCTCCTTTCAAGGAACAACTAAGGGTGTGATTCATTTGCCCCAGCCTAACCTTCTGAGTCTGGATCTGAGATGTTCGTCATCAGTTTCTCGATATCAGTATAAGAAAATGGGCAACATCTGGATATCATTCATCTCATCCTAAGATAGGGGCCTATGATAGATATATTGCCTCTGGTCATGCCTTTCTCTTGACTGATTACAGACAGATTTTCAAACAACTGGCTCAGACTTAAACATCAAATTTTTATATATCTAAGTACAGATTAGATGAATTCAAACCCTAAACCTCTCTTAATAATCTTTATGTAGGAATAGAATAAGAGTTCCCCCTAAACAGAAGAAAATATAGGAAAAATCTGATGTGTTCTATTTAGTCTCCTGATTTCATACCACTGATTACTCCTGGAGAAAATTAAAAAAAGGAAATAAGAAAACCAAAATACTATCCATTCTTCCCTTTCAGTATTAAGTGCTGGTGTATTTTTTACACATCAGATATTTACTTCTATAGATCTAATAAACTACAGGTGTGTAAAATCATCCTCCTCTTCACTCAATTCATATGCATGTATTCTGTATGGAGAGGACTTCATGATTTTTCAGTTTTATTGACTAGATTACCTATAAAAAAAAGTATGCAGTAGACTCAGAGCAAGGTAAGGCAAACTCATTTCTAAAATTCCTCATATACATTAGAAGCCTTAATATTTTTTTCTTTTTGTTTGTTCTTTTTGTCTTTTGTTCTTGTTTTCTTTGTGTGAATCAATGTGCATCACTATTATCTACTTTGAATATCCAAATATGATGTTATTAAGCAAAGGCAACTACTCATAATTATTAATCTCATTCACAAAAGTTTAATCCTTTTCCTTTTTTAATCACAAATATTTTGTGTTTAAATCTAATTTGTATGATTCTTCAAGAAGAAGTATTGTCCCTCTATTCAGAATACTTAGTAAATGTGTTTGTTAAATGGGTATATATTGTGTGACTGGTCACTTTAACCTCCCTGTAATTAAGATTCATCAACTGGACCAATATAATTTCAATAAAAAAGAAGAAACATATCAAGAAACCATCCAGCTATTGTTTTTTAGCTATTGACTATTAAAATACAAGGTCATCAGCTTTGAGAGAAATGCAGTGCATTTTCCTTGTAACTTCAGCATTGCCTGACACATTGTTAAAACAAAACGTGGTGATTTATAATGTTGATTCAGACTACATTTCATCATCTTCCGAGAGATTCAGGTTACAACGTCATCACTTTCAGAGTTTGTAGTAGAGTCTTGTGGAACATACTTCACAGGAAGAATCTGGAAATGATACATCATAGCCACAGAGGATTACTTTGGATTGCATGAACCTGCTGAACACTAGCTGAAATGGTAAAATCAGGATTTCTGTGAAGTATCTCTGTGCTTTAAAAACTGTTCAGTCATTTTTGGATGTGGAGAAGTAAAAGATTACCTCTGCTCATATTCTAAAACAACATATTTAAAAAGAAGTTACTGATTTTTCAGAGGTAACACTGGGAAGAAAAAACTTCTGTCTTTGAAAAAAAAAATAGAGTTTGAAAAAGACATTTCTTTTTCGGCAGGGACTGAGCATCTTCTTTGCTATGAATACCAATCTATCTGTAGGAAAGCTTTTAAATCCTTCTCACAGTCAGCAAAATGAAGATCAGAGCTATAGCTGACATTTTTGGTGCTGGGCATACCTTACAAACTCCCTTTGCAGGATGTGCCCTTCCTCTTTCTAGTCTCCAGGTTGGTTTTTTTGTGAAATAAAAATAATTAAATTTACCTACCTCATACCATGTTGTTAGCTGCTAAGATAAATAGATATTTCAATCTCTCACAATTCCAAACAAAAATTTAATTTCTTGATTTTGTGTAGAGATTTCCCTCTAATTTGGTCTTAATCTGTTGAGAGCATGGTAATTAACCTTGTATGCCAGAAAAATAAGGAGACAGAGGGAGCCAAAACCCTCATTCCCCAAATCTCACATCTTCCCTATTAGTGCCCCATGTTCAATTGATTTTTAATATTTTGTTCCATCCTAACCAAGTGGATTTTGCCAGGACTTCAGGAACAGCAAATTCTAGACAGTATTTACAGTTAAGAATACGTATAAGAATGGAGGGATGGCAAGGGATAGAGTATATTTATTTAAGCTCTAACCCATTTTCATTTCCAGGATTTTGTCTACATGCTTTACTGAGCCTCTTCTCAGAAATTAGACTGCTTTCTTCAAATCTTATGCCCTGCTTTGGCTTTGATGCTGTTTCAAAATCTGGCAGCTTGGATGTGGCACAGCCATCCAGGCATATTTTAAAGTGTCAGATCTAATACTAAGCTTCTCAGTGTTGGAAAAGAATTGTAATGTGCTTGGAGGGATGGACTTATTATTGACAAGCATTGTTGTAATACAAATTTTTCATTAAACCTCTTCCTTTATTTTTCTTTCTATCGCTCCCTCTGTCTCCCACACACATGAACACTTACACACTTGCACTTCCACATAAATTTGTACCTCTCCCAGTCCCTCTTATACCATATAAAAAATTGAGACTTACGATTTCAGAGGAAAGTCGCAGTTTGATTTAAACATCTCATTTAAAAGAAGATATCACTTCTGAAATCTTCTAGATATTATCTAATTATTTTGCTATCTTTCCAAAATAAAACAGCCCATTCTGATGTTTAAGTACAAACCAGGTTGTGTTAAAATCCTGATCCAATAGTTTCAATGTTTGAAATTTCACATTTTGCACAAAAAAATATTATTACACATGCTGTGCCACACCCTTAAACTATCAGAAAAAGAGATGAACTATCATTAATATATTATGTCTATTGAAGAGGAAGGACGAGAGAGGGAGAAAAATATAAAGGAAAAGTGAAAATAATCTGTGTTTCAGAACTCTGATTCCGTTATTCATCATTTCATTTCATCTTTTTAAGACCCTAGGCAAAAAGACTAGATTTAAAAGAGATGCCATAAATGTCCACCACTCGCCTTACAGAATGCAGAGCTAAGCATTTCCCTAAAGTAACTACACCAACCACTGGCATGATATTCATTCAGCTCTGTCCTATAAAGATGTACTGTGTCAACATTAAACCAATAATATCTTTAACACATTTGTCTGCTTAACTCCAGGACCTCATATTAGGGACCTCCGATGCAATGCTATTGATGAACAGCTGATGGCAGGAGGATTGTGATTTTTAAATGATTCTGTAATGATCTGCATTGCAGATGAGCTTGAATGTCATGTCAACAGCTATAGAGTGGACCATACCCACTAAGCAAATATCACTAACCACATAGTTCCTTGTCTAAATGTGTGGTATAGGAATATATATATATATATAAACACATATATGCACACAAATATTTCTCCGTTATCACTTGGTTTATTAACATCAAGCTCACACTCCTTTTTACTCAGTTGTTTGGTACAAATTTGGCTCCTTTACCTACTATCATGGAGAAAAGCCAGACAAGTAGAAATGTCATTCTCTTAGGTCTGCTATATTTTGGAATGCTGAGATATAAAGTATTCTATTTCACTAATTTGTGAAAGAACAAAATGACTACCAAAACCCTAAGAAAGGAAAAAGAAACATCAGCCCTGAACACATGACTATTTCACCAGCATTGTTCTTGTTTTACTTTCAACAAATGGCTGTAAATGCCGCTGTATGAGTAAGGCTGGACATCATAATTGTTTAAGGTTATAACTCATATAAATAAATCTCCTATAAACAAATATAGGAGCTTT
>WUAM01000334.1:10006910-10021431 GCA_024336885.1 Actenoides hombroni | reverse complement strand
TACTGTGACTTCCTAAGTCTTTGCTTAAGTTTTTAATCCTCAAGAAAATAAAAAGAACTTTCAGCTGTGAAAAAATTAATTAGAATGAAGACTAGCTCTATGATCTTCCCAGGGATCAAAGTAAGGCCAACACATACGGGTCATCCGTTTGGTCTTTTTAAAAGATAGTTTCAATATTTACCTTTCTCTAGTTGTTGAGAACTTCACCTGCCCACTATAGACTTTCATAGATGATATGGAGGTTCCTACAAGGATACCAACCATCTCAGCAGCCTTAGATACAGCACACCTGATACCATGTTGCTCTGTGGGTTAAGATCTCTCCCTTTCAAGATACTGTTGCACTTAAATTCATTTGTGTTATATACCTAAATGTTTGCCTGGGTGGCTGGGGAAGGCAGATAATCTGATTTACTATGATACAATATAACACTGTCTGGGCCAAAGTTAGTACTTAGAATTTACGAAATTATACAGATGTAATATTATCTTTATATTATTATATCCTCTTAGTGTATCATATATATATGTAATGAACTTAAGCCAATCTAGAGTTTTGCAGTGTGTGAGAACTGATTTGCAAATGCTGTGGCTTAGCAATATTTCTCTTCTCATAGCTCTCTTTACACCCCACCTTGTTGCTCTTTCTCTCTCTCTTTCATATTAGATTGGAAGCTCTTTGAAACAGGGCCTGTTCATTTGCATTTGCTCTATAATGTGCATGTCATGCTTGAGAGATACTGACTGTTCTGGTATACATGAGTGCTAGCTACACGCACTGTCTCTGTTAGATGTACCTGAATTGAACTGTCAAAAGGTAAATAGTGTCTGTGGCAAGTACGCTAACTGTGAGTGGCAAAGAAGCCCTGGAGATTGATGAATAATAAATAACAGCTCTCCTTTCTTTGTTAGCAATATTTCCTTGTTCACCTGTGCTCGTGCTGGGTAGATGGCAAGTGGTGAGGGTGAATTCCACAATGCTGGCATGTGGGTGCAGGGGGTGTCTTCACATGGGGGAGACTTAATGTTAGCTTAGTCTTTATGTCAGTGCAGGGTACACCTCCAAATGGATTGAGGTTCAGTCTTCTTTTTCCCTTTGGTGTGTTTTTGTACTGATAGGGGGGAGAGGGGAGGGAAAGAGGACTGATCAGAGCATGGGGACATTTCACTACAGATTCTGTAATGCTAAACCCAGACATGACTGAAATGTGATTTTTTTTTTAAATGGGAGTTATTACTGATACTGGTAAAACACAGACGGTTCTCTCTTTTATTTCTTCTCATATATTCCATTACCTCTTTCATGAAGTTGTTACTGAGATTCTTAATGGATCTGTTTTGGGATTCTTATCTGTACATATGTTTATCAATAACCAATAGGGAAGACATCCTATTCAAAAGGCCATTGCCAGTGATTCAGATGGGTGGTTTTGTCTATTTAAATTTGGTTAATTTGTCAGTAGTAAACTGAACAGTAACTTATTGAACAAAATAAGGAAAACTATTGCTCTGTATGAAAGTCTGATATCCAGACAGTCATCACCAGGGTTTGGATCTACATAAATGTTATGCATACCCATATAAAATTTACTTAATCACCAAAGTTTTCCACCTACCCAAATGTAATGATAACTTGATCTTTTAAATAATACAATCAACATCTGATTTTCTGAGTCTGTGGGTCACTCGCATCTATTTTATTTACTAGCTCTTTCATTGTCAATGAACCATGATGCTGTAATGGAATTAATGAAAAAGAAATTGAATGTTGTGATTGAAAAATGGTCTCCAGCTTTGCAAATAAACATGTCTGCTTTGCTTGAATACTTATATTCACTATCTGTTGGAGATCATTATAGTCACAACATTCAATACCAATGACATTATGGGGTAAATTCTCATTTTCATTTCCAACCACATATGGGCATTTCTGCTTAAGTTCATAGAATCATAGAATGATTTGATTTGGAAAAGACCTTAAAAATCATTTAGTTCCAATCCTTCTGCCATAAGCAGGTGCACCTTCCACTAAACCATATTGCTCAAAGCCCCATCCAACCTGTCTTTGAACACTTCCAGGGATGAAGTATCCACAACATCTCTGGGCAACCTGTTCCAGTGCCTCATCATCCTCAGAGTAAAGACCTTCTTCTTTATACCTAATCTAAATCTACTGTTTTTCAGTTTAAAACTACTAGCCCTCATTCTGTCAAAATATAGACTTCTAAAAATTCCCTCTCCAGCTTTCTTGTAGGCTCCCTTTAGGTACTGGAAGGCTACAATAAGGTGTCCCTAGAGCCTTCTGTTCTCTGGGCTGAACAACCTCAACTTTCTGAACGTATCTTCATAGGCTCCAGTCCTCTGGACCAAATGCAATAGGTCCATGTAATTCTTGTGTTGTGGGCTCCCACGGTACTCCAGATGGGGTCTTACCAGAGCAAAACAGAGGGGCAGAATCACCTCCCTTGACCTGCTGGTAACACTTTTATTGGTGCAGTCCAGGATAGGGTTGGCTTTGTGGGCTGCAAACACTGCTTGGTCATGTTGAGCTTCTTATCAACCAATAACCCCAAATTTTTCTCCAAAGGGCTACTCTCAATACACTCATTGCCCCACCTGTATTAGTGCTTCAAGTTGTCTCAACGTGTGTGCAATACCTTGCACTTGACTTCATGAGGTTGGCATGGGTCCGCATCTCCAGCCTGTCAAGGTCCCTCTGGATGGCATTACTTCCCTCCAGTGTGTCCACCACACCTCACAGCTTTGTGTCACTGGCAAATTTGTGGAGAGTGTATTTGATCTCATTGTCCATGTCATCAACAAAGGTGTTAAAGAGCACTGATGCCAATACTGAACCCTGAGGTACTCCACTCATCACTGGTCTCCACTTGGACGTATAGCCATTGACTGCAATGCTTTCTGTGTAACCATACAACCAATTCCTTAACCACCAAGTGGTCCGTCATACAAATCCATGTCTCTCCAATTGTGAGACAAGGATGTCATGCAGGACTCTGTTAAATGCTTTGTACAAGTCCAGCTGGATGACATTGGTTGTTCTTCCCTTATCCACCCATTCCACAACCTACCGCTGTAGAAAACCATTCAATTTGTCAGGCACCATTTGTCCTTAGTGAAGCTATGTTGGCTATCACCAACCAACTCCTTATTTCTGTGTACCTTAGTATAGTTTCCAAGAGGATCCTTTCCATGATCTTGCTGGCCATGGAGGTGAGACTCACTGACCTGTAGATGTCAAAATCTTTCTTTTTTCCCATTTTAAAAATGTGTATTATAATTCCCTTTTTCCAATCAACAGGTCTTCACCAGCCTGTCCAAAATTCTCAAATATGATGGATAGTGGTTCAGCAACTTCATCCACAAGTTTTCTTGTGATCCAAAGATGCATCTCATCAGATCCCATGGACTTGTGCACCTTCAGGTTCCACAGATGGTCTCAAACCTAATCTTCATATATTAATTAGAATTTACCCCAATACTGAACCGTGGGGAACACCACTCGTGACTGGCCACCAACTGGATTTAATTCCATTCACTCTTTTTGCCCAGCCCATCCAAGCCATGAACAGCCACTTTCTCCAGGAGAATGCTCTGGGAAATAGTGACAAAGGCTTTACTAAATTCTAAGTAGACAACATCCACAGCCTTTCCTTCATCCACTAGGTAGGTCACCCTGTCATAGAAGGAGATCATGTTAATCAATCAGGACCTACCTTTCATAAATTTATGCTGACTGGGCCTGATCACCTGGCTGTCCTGTATGTGTCAAATGATGGCACTTAAGATGATCTGCTTCATAACTTTCCTTGGCACCAAGGTCAGGCTGACAGGTCTGTAGTTTGCTTGATTCTCCCTCTGGCACTTCTTGTAGATGGATGTTGCTTTTGCTAACTTCCAGACTACTAAGACCTCCCTGATTAGCCAGGACTGATGGTAAATTATGGAAGTGGCTAGGTGAGCGCTTCCACCAGCTCCCTCAGTACACTTGGGTGGATGCATCTGGTCCAATAGACTTGCATGTGTCTGAGTGGTGTAGCAGGTCATTGACCATTTCCTCTGGACTATGCGGGCTTCATTTTGCTCCCTGTCCCTGTCTTCCATCTCAGGAGACTGGGTACCCAGAGAACTTACTTTTAAAGACAACATTCTAATTTTCTTCCTGCATAGCCTCATGACATCCTTGTAGTCCTCCTGAGTGGCCTGTCCCCTTCTTCCAAAGGTCATAAACTTTTTTTTTTTCCTGATTTACAATCAAAACTCTCTGTTCATCCAGGCCAGTCTTCATTGTGGACTCCTGCATCTTTAAGATTCATTAGCTGTCCAGCCTTTATGGACTCCTTTGCACTTCAGGACTGTCTCCCAAGGGACCCCATTAACCAGGAACCTCAACAAGCCAGACTGTGTGCTCTGGAAGTCTGAGGTAGCAATGCTGTTCCCCCCCTCCTTACTTCTCCAAGAATTGAAAACTCTATTATTTTGCGATCATTAAGCCCAAGATGGCCTCCAATCATCAAATCATCCATAAGTCCTTCTCTATTTAAAGATAATAGGTCCAGCAAGGAGCCTTGCTTATCTGGGTCTCTCACCAGCTGTGTTAGGAAGTTATCTTACAGACACTCAAGGAACTTCCTGGGCTGTTTCCTCTCTGCTGTGTTGTGTTTCCAGCAGATATCTGTGAAGTTGAAGTCCCCCATGAGAACAAGTGCTAATGATTCATAGAATCACACAGAATCACAGAATATTATGGATTGGAAGAGAACTCAGAAGACCATTTAGTCCAATCCCCCTTCCAGAGCAGGATCACCTACATCAGGTCAGACAGGAATGCACCCAGACGTGTTTTGAATGTCTCCCAGGAAGGAGTACTCACAACCTCTCTGGGCAGCCTGTTGCAGCATTCTGTTACCCTCACTGTGAAGGTTTTTCTCATATTTATGTGGATCCTCTTATGTTCCAGCTTGCACCCATTGCCCCTTGTCCTATCATTGGTCGAGACTGAGAAGAGCCTGGATCCATCCTCCTGACAATCATCCTTTACATATTTATAAACATTAATGAGGTCACCCCTCAGTCTCCTCTTCTCCAAGCTAAAGAGACCCAGCTCTCTCAGCCCTTCCTCATACTGGAGATGTTTCATTCCCTTAATCACCTTTGTGGCTCTTTGTGAGGCTTCTCCTAGATTCTTATAGAATATTTCATCTGCATCTTCATCTTGGTTGGGCGGTCTGTAACAGACTCCTACCAAAATGTCTGCCTTGTTGGCCTTCCCCCTGATTCTTACCCATAGACACTCAATACTATTATAACCATCATTATGCTCAAGACAATCAAAGCAACCCCTAACATACAGGGCTACACTACCCACTTCTCCTTGCTGGCCTATCCCTTTTGAAGGGTTTATATTCATTCATTGCAGCACTCCAGTTCTGCGAATCATCCCACTATGTTTCTGTGTTCAGTTCTGGGTCCCTCAGTTCAAGAAGGACAGTGAACTGCTTGAAAGACTCTAGAGCCACAAAGATGAATAAGGGAGTGGAACATCTCCCTTATAATGAAAGGCTGAGGGAGCTGGGTCTCTTTAGCTTGGAGAAGAGGACACTGAGGGGTGACCTCATTAATGTTTATAAATACGTAAACGGCGAGTGTCAGAAGGATGGAGCCAGGCTCTTCTCTGTTATGTCCAATGATAGAACAAGGGCCAATGGGTGCAAGTTGGAGCATAAGAGGTTCCACAGCAACATGAGGAAAAACTTTGTCACAGTGAGGGTGATGGAGCACTGGAATAGGCTGCCCAGAGGGGTTGTGGAGTCTCCATCTCTGCAGACATCTAAAACCCACTTAGACACATTCCTATGTAACCTGCTCTAGGTGGTCCTGCTCTGGCAGGAAGGTTGAACTAGATGATTTTTCGAGTTTCCTTCTAGCCCTTAACATTCTGTGATTCTGTGATGGCAACTATGTCATAGTTTTCCTGCTGTATAGTGGCTTCCAGCCCCTCCTGTTAGTTACACATGCTGCATGTACTGGTCATTTGGGCTATTGTTCATGCCACTCTTTTGCGGGAGAAGACCTAAATCCTACATGTCCATTCTCAGGCACTTCTGTGGCTTCTAATACATACCCCTTGCTTCTTCTGCCACATGTATCTCCATTTTCTGCCTTCACTGAGATGGCAGATCAGATGCTCTAAGGTTGTGCTGACTCCAGGCTTATCTCCAGTGAATATGACTTTAGCTCTTCCTCCCTTCAAATCTAGTTTAAAGCTCTTTGAAAGATCCCTGCCAGCAAAGATCCTTTTCCCACTTTGCAACAAGTGTGTCCTGTCTGTCACCAGCAGGACTGGTGTACTGTAAGCTGACATACGATCAAAATCCCCAAAATTCTGCTGGTGACACAAGGATCAGACCAGATATTGATCTGCTGGTTCTTCCTGTTTCTTCCTTCATCATTCCCGGCAACTGAAAGGGTAGAGGAGAACACGACTTGTACTTCTGATCCTCCAAACTGTTGTCCGAAGGCACTGAAGTCTTCCTTGGTTGCCCTCAAACTTCTTGTTACAACATCATTGCTGTCTATCTGAAAAATCAATAGTGGACAATAATCTGAGGGCTATACCAGAGTAGGTTTTATCTTCATGTCTTTAACCCAGGCCCCAGGAAGGCAGCAGAGCATATGCCAACTTAACCTCAAGGACACCTCCAAGCTAGATGAACATTGTCTTTGTTGTTATTCAGTTCCACTTGCAAAGCCTCATATCTACTATGCCAGGGCACCTGGGAAGGTGGTGTAGTCACAGAGGAGACTGTGCTGGGCAGGAACTTGTTGCCATTGCCACCTGTCCCTTGAGTCACTGTGTTCCTCCAGGTGGAGAGAGGTGTCCCCCAAGTCATGTGTCCTGTCCCCCTGTCACGACTGTCCCAGGGAAGCTGGGTGTGATTCAGGTAGTGTCTCTCTCTTTCTCTCTTTCACACTCACTGATACTCCTCAACCTACTCACATCCATCCAGAACTCTGCTACCAAACAGAAGAGTTCCTCTCCCTGGATGCACCTTCCACAGAGGTCCTCAGTGATGTGTCTGATACTTGCATATGAGCTGGGAAAGGCCTGCAGCCTGGCACCTGGCTGGAAGCGTGTTCCCACTGGAGCTCTGTCTGTGCAACAACATCAGTTGTGGCGGGTGTGGAGCTTTGAGGTACCGCTATTCCATGGTAAAACTGACAGAGGTTGAACACCCTTCCTGAATGAACTGCTGGGCAAACTGCTACACCAGGATTATATGGATACATCCAACCCCCTTTATCTGCCTTGGACGCAGCACTCTTGGTCACTGATGGTCCCTAAGGGCTTCTTTTATATATGTCAAGGAGCTTGTCTGCTGTTGCTCCTGGCCCCACCCAGGTCCTCTCAACTGTTGTTGCATAAACTGAGGCCTCTCAGTTGAACAAATTCAGTTGTTTAGCAGAGGCAAGACTCCTTACCACATAAAGTAGACAAAATCCTGGACAACATGTGATCTTTCATTGAAAAAGCAAAGGAACTGCTAGTGTATCTAGAATTGCGAATTTTGAAGTCTAATAATTATTAGTCCAGATCTCATTGAAAAGAAGACAAAAGGGAGGGGGGAAAAAAAAAAAAAAAAAAAAAAAGGGAAAAAAAAACCAAAACAAAACACCAAACGAAACAGGCAATTAATATTGTTATTCACACTTTTGGGTTTCCAGTGCTTTTCCCGATATTATACTTACTCTCTTCCTTAGAGTCACTGGTTTCATTCTGGTGGTGGTAGTGGAGATGATAGCAGGGGTTATGGGGAGTATTCAGCATCCAGAGTGCTTAGCTGGGAAGAGTATCACGCTGATGTTCAAAGATTCTTCTTCCTCACTCTAGGATCCACATGGAGTCATTTTTACATATTTCCAAGCACATTTTTATACATTACTCTTTCTTCATCAGTCTGTACCTCCATGTTATAGACTCAAATGCAGTACATATGTTCCCTTTCATGAATGTTACATATTATTTCTTTGTTCCCCTTAAAACTGGTTTTGCCCTGCTCCAGGTCTGTTTGTCATTAACTGAGCACAGATGAGTTATTAATAGCAGTGATGGTGATCTAATCTATCTTTTATCAATCCATGCCTATACTTTTTTACAGCATGTCCCATGTCCCCACTTGTCCCATCCTCTGTTGTTGATGTCAAGTCTGTATTTCCCTGCACTATGCCACTGTGTTAGTCGTAAATATCTAATTCTATATAGCATAACTGCTTATTACTGCTGTCAGTAATACAACTATAGTTTTATCATACAAAGATAAACAAAAGCAATCAGCCATAGACACTTTGTCCATAAGGAAAAACATACATTTACAGCTAAACAAGGTATAATAAAGCTGCAGGAATGTCAAGAAAAGATCAGAGAGTACAGGCTTTGCTAACCCCCAATTTCAGGCCTCCAAAACTGAAGACAAACCATGAAGCCTGCTGTCAATAATGTCACTAAAATATTACAGAGCTACCACTGTTAGAGCACCAAGACTGGATTTAATGCTGCATTGAAGGCAGGCATTTAATTTCAAGTAGTTTTATAGATTTGCTCACCAATTAAGGGAGAGGAGTAGAGATGTCCAGGAGGGAATTCGTCCAATTCTGAGGCAATGTCTTAATAACTAAGAAGCTGAGATGGACCAGGCTCTGGAACTATCTGTTGCTATTGACCATATCAGGAACTTCTCTATTCCTAGCTTAGATATTTAGATACTGAATGAATGCAACATGTCTGGATGTCTGCAGTTAGATGAGGTAACATATTCAAAATTTAGGTAAGCAAGTCATTAGGATAGGATTTTGAGGAACATGAATATCCTACTTTATTGCCTCAATTTTTTCTAGATTGGACAGACTAATTCTATGCTAAATAAGACTTCCCTTCTTGAAATGTGTTTTGTTGATGGTGTTTTGTCATAGGTACTATATCTGACAAAAAAATAATGGAAGTAATATCAGTATCTAATGGAATCAGAAAGCTTTTAATAAGTTGATTCGTTTCCATTACTTTTCCTATGCATTGTTTCCTTTTTCATATTTTGTTTTATTTGTACAAATGATAAGGTCTTCTGGGAAAAAGTCTTTATTTGTTTCCACGGCATTATATCACTGGATCCTATTCCTGGTTTAGGGACTTAAATGTTACCATAATAAGGACAGCTATTGTTATCATGTCATCACACTTTCTGATAATTCTCCATTTTGAAATTCATAACAAAAATGTTGGCTGAAATGGCTTCATACTACTCTACCCCAGAGTTTTAGACACTTTTACTGCAACTTTCAGAATACAGAATGTAACTACATTTCATATTCAGAGATGTCTACCAGGTGAATCAGTAAACAGCTGTGATTGTCAACGTTGATCACATGTCCAACAGATTCATTTACAAAAAAATTTATATGATCACTTTTAGCAAATGCTATAGAATCTCTCAAGAGAACAAGGGAATCAGACCTCTGCTTTATTTTTCAGCTGAATATGTAGTTTCTTACTATCATTCTGGTTTGTTCCAGATGTTATCTTTTCCTAAAACTATACTGACTTCTCACCTGTGTTTTATTAAGGACTACCTCTGTAAAAATGTGCCTGGGATATCCATTAAGTTTGCAAAAAATGTGCCTTCCCTTTGAAGACCAAGAGCTTTGAGTAATTCACATACATGAAAACAGCCAGAATAAGCCATCGTAATTCTCAAAATACAGTCATATGATATTCCTTTGGATCGTCTTGGGTATATGGTTGAATTTCTGTATTAGAAAATTCTCAAAACACAGCAAATAATAACAAACAAATGCATCCTATTTACAATAACAAATTAACAGATCATTCATCTCTGGGAACTTGTGCATATGGACTGTTTAGATTGTCTTCACTTGATATTATAAGAAATATCATTCTTAATTCATTTGGCATTTCATTATTTCAATTCTCCTAAATAAATGAATTTTCAAAGGTAAGAGTAGAGATTCTTATCAAACATCTTATCTGGCAATGAAGAGAGAATTAAAAAAACCCAAAAACTGCCTATGTACATTGTAAACTCAAATCTAAATGTATCATTAGATTGTGAACAAGTTGTTAGTGTTGTCCTTGTAAGTGACCTTGTGCTGAAGACATGTAGAAGTTTGCAGTCTTTGAGCTGGCCTCCGAGATTTGTATCATTTAGATATTCATATTCAAGTCAATCTAAGGATAAGAAAATGCTTTCAAACAGCTTTGGTAGAAAGACCTGAAAACACAGAAAAACTATTTGGAATAGAATAATAGAATCATAGAATGGGTTAGAAGGGACCTCTGGACACCATCAACTCCAACCCCCCTGCCAATGCAGGAACACCCAGGGCAGGCCACACAAGAACAGATCCAGGTGGGTCTTGAAAGTGTCTAGAGAAGGAGACTTCACAACCTTTATAAACAATAGTTTATAAAAAGGTACATGCGGAAGGATCTGGTGATAATTCAGGTGCAGAGAGGGTTGTGGAGTTATTAATCTCAGGAGTTCTAAGTGTAAACATATTTTGGTTTTCTCTCAGATTTGGATTCATAAAGTATGCAGTTTCCTTTCCTTTGTTATTCTAGCAACTAAAAATTCAGGTTTTAGTACTTCAGTTTCCCTTCTGTGAAACAGGAAATGATACTGCATTTCCCTACATAGTAGAGCTGTGAGTTGGATTATACTCATATGTATAAACCCCTTGTACTTGAAAGTGGGGGGAATAATAGAAGTATTTACAGGTGGTGATTTTTAGGTGCTGAAAGACATTTCAGAGAGGGAAGACATGTCAATAGGTGAGTTTTGGTGTATTGTGTGAAAAAAACCCATGATGCCTGTGCCTTCCACTGTTGAGGTTTTCTTTATACTGACCCTTTTGAAAAACCATCAAAATTAAATTGGATAAACTACTAGATTAGCACATGATTTGTAGATGTCATGATCCTCCTGCTCACTCTGAACTTGGGTAAATGATTGGTAGAAACACAGTAGATCACAGCACACCTAGAAACACAGCTGAATTAGCAGGGGAAAATGCATACTTAGACGAAAACTCATTCAGTCTTTCTTTCTCATTTGCTCTTTCTTGCTTTCTGCTGTGAAATGTTTTTGGTTTTTTTTTTCCCTGACATCCTGACAGTCAGGGCCAAAGCTTTTGGAAATCAAATGTGAACTCATTTTGAAATACCAGCAGCGTTTGAATTTTAAATTAACCTATTTACAATGAAACTATGCCTGCTGATTGCCATCATCTTCAGGAAAATTAACAGTAACGATCATTGGTGTCATAATGCAATTTCCCCGCAAAAATCACATAGGCTTCATTACTGTTTACATAAATTGTCATAAATACCAATTATAGCTGAACATAAAATGTAATGCTCTTTTTTTTTAATCATAATCACACAATTGTTCTTCTAATTCATATGCTGGGGGAATAGGGTTTTGATTCAACCTTTGTTGTGAAGGAAATGTTTTGCTGGTAGTTAGTTTTGCTGTAAGTGCTTGTTGGCTTATTTTCAAATCCTCTCTTTCCGTCTCTCTCTCTCTTTTCCTGTATCCATTTGGATCGTTTAGTCCTTGTCCCTTGTTTGCTTTGCCCTCTAATACACCAAAAGGAACGTGTAGGCCTACTAATAGCAGATGGGGGAGACATGCAGCTTGTGTCCTCTAGACATCGGACATCAAGCTACAGAGGAATAAGTATTTCCGGTGGGGATTTATAACATCGTTTTGTGCAATTACGTAGAAGATCCCATAAAGGAATAATGTAATAATAAACCTGTTAAAAGTGCAAATTTGTTGCACCAATTTCTGTTTCTCTCATAAGTCAGCAGAACAAAGAGCTGATAAAGGGAATGAGATGCTAAATTACTAAATTTAAAAAAAAAAACAAAGGGCAGGAGAAAGGGTCTGGCTTTATTTTAAGCACATTGTTTGATACATATATTTTTGAGTAATTGTACATTGTAACTGTGGGCTGCATACTATATAAGAAATACAAGGTAAGTGTTGTGTAATTGCAGTATAATTATCTTGTTACTGCTGTCGTCCAGCTTGAATAGCAAGTGTTGAGTCTGCTTCTATATGGAGCTCAGGGCCTCCTGCTGACCACCAAATGCTACTCTGTGTGTGTGTGAACATATTCATGTATATACATGCACAAATGTACACATATGTGCATGTGTGGACAGTAAATGACAATAATTACGATATAAATTGAGGTTACTTAAGAATTTCTTAATTAATAATTTCTTTCTGGAAAGAATTGCTCTTTCTCCTGTATTTAATGATGTTCTTGCACCTCTGTTATGTTGTGGCTCTAATTATAGTCCCTCATTGTGCAGATTAGCTGGGATTAAGCTCAATCTTCAGAGAAGAGAAAGATAGAAAATCATTGAATATTATGCAAGATAGTCTGGCACTTGGGTAACCTTTCCTAGAGAGAAAGGGAATCAATGGCTGAAAATGTACTGGGCTTTTTGATGCTAGTTCAGACTTTAGAGCAGAGAAATCTGTTCAGAAACACCAGAAAATCTGCCCTAGAGGTTTTGCTAGTCTGGCTAACAGTCCGGAATTTTTTTTCCTGAGTTTGACATATTCAATCTCTTTGCTCCCTTATCCACCTTGCCTTTACTAGATCCATGCCAAACACATCTGCAATGTCTTCACGGAAGAGTTGGGGTTTTTTCTTTCTTTTTTTTTTTCTTTTCTAAACAGTCTGGAGCAGGTACATTGTTAATCTTATTCATTTTTTTTCTCCTGTGGTATAAATTCTTAGGATAATCTTGATATGTGTTTCTTTACAGGAGTTCGATGAAGAGCACTCAAGCATGTATCCCTAAATTATGGACCATCCATTGTCAAATGGAGCAGATTCATCTGCAGGTCTATTTGCCAATATAAAGTAGAAACATTATTTTTCCTTTGACATAATGAATGGTCCCTCTATAATATGGATAAAATATTTCTTGCAGAGATCTCAACATCTTTTCTTGACTGCTTTGTTTCTGACTGTATTGTTTTTCAGCACTGAGCTGAATTTGTAGGTTTCAGATAAAGTAGTTTACTTGTCTACCAGCTGTAGATGTTGCAAACAAATGAACAAATTAAAAAATTAGTGCAGAAAAATCTCTGATATTTTGAAAGGAAGATAAAATATTTGCTATTAATACTGCACTATAATGAATCTGACCCTGCTTCATCAAAGTCAATGCAGATCTCAATTTTCTCAATCCTGAAATTTTCACTCCAGCCCACTTTTCTGCAAATCTTCCATGAAGTCTGTGGATGGTATGATGATGTAACAATTCTACCTTTGGTATTTTGTTGAATTGTTGGGCACAATCAAAATATTTATAACGCTGTTGAAAAGATGTGAAACAGCAGTGGTGTATTTAGGTCTGTGAAATTTCCATTATGATATTCTTCTGGAATAATCTCCAGACCTCAAAGTACAGGTTAAAGATCCATCGTCTGATTCTGTCTGTAATAAGTGACATTTTGTGTGCATCAGAATCAAAGGAGATATATACTCCAGCGTCACCACAGAAAACTTAGGAGAAACATATAACCACTACAATAGAGAATGCAGTAAAATAATTATTATTAAGGAATAATAGAAAACACCAAACAAACCAACAAACAGATGACTTGGCTAAGATCACAAAGAAGGCAGGGAAAGAGTCCGTCATTCTCAGACAATGTTTAACCCTTCCATAAAGGAAACTAATCTTCTCTCTCAGTAGGACACTATCACTTTGGTCTATCAGCACAGTGATGTTTTTTCCTAGACAAAATGAAAATATGGAAAGCATTAAAGTGTCTTGAAAACCCATGTGGGTTTTTTTAAAGATATATTTTAAAAATCTGGGCATAATTTCTACATAAATGTTACTTTCACATAACAGTACAATATAATAAACCATTTTTTAAAATAATTTTTTTAAACCTGTCATTTTTCTAAAAAATCCTGTCTTTCTCCGTTTTTCTTACACTTGACACAGACACAGACACAGACACTCACAGACACACACATACAATTCCTGTTGTTAATTTTTCATAGGCTAATTCTGATTTAAGTGACTGTATGGAGAGATCATAAATATTAATTAATTTCATCATTGTTAGAGAGTTTGTTGATATAAATAACTGACATGCAGATTTTTCTGCACATAGCTAACATGTGACATTGGTTATGCCTGTTGTTACCCTCTTCATCTCTTGCCACTATTGTCTCAAATATGAATGCACACTTTTAGGAATGGGGGTTGTCTATCCCCTGTTGCTCAGTATGTTTCTGACATAAGATTTCTTTAAACCAGAAAAGAATGTGTTAAGAAATTAAAGCAGCTCAGTCCCTATTATGTTTTCTGGTTCTGCAAAGTTCCAATATTTTAGTCCGGAGGGTTCAAAATAGGTCTCTCGGTCTTGTTAGAATAAATATTTTTCTACCT
>WUAM01000334.1:9984267-10004882 GCA_024336885.1 Actenoides hombroni | reverse complement strand
TCTTTTTCTTTCTCTTTTTCTTTCTCTTTTTCTTTCTCTTTTTCTTTCTCTTTTTTTTTTCTCTTTTTATTCTTTTTCTTTCTTCTTTTTTTTTTTTCTGGTTTGTTGTTTGTTTTTTTTTCACAAAGCTCATCAGTAAAATCACTGAGTAAGACAATGCTTGAGGCAAATGTTTTGAGAAATAGCATGAGCCAACACACACATTAAGTCATGAGCATTTCTTCAGTTTGTTGTAGTCCAAGACAGAGAAGTCTCTGGAATAAACTAGTGCCAGGGTTATGCATTGCTAGAAAGTTGATTTTCTGGATTGGTGTTTGTTGCCTAGGTGTTTATATCCTGCCAGGATCTAAATTAAAATGCATTAAATAAGTGGTTTAGAAATCCCCAAGCCTTTAACTGGGAACAGAAATAGAAGATATTTCTCATAAGCAGAGAATCCCTTTCTTAGTGTAAACAGAGGATGAAAAAGGGATTGAACTACCCTGTTTGGAAAGGTAGAACCATCACCTTTTCTTAAGGAAGTTCTGACAGTTCAGAATGGGCTGTATACAGAAGCAATAGCTTTAAACAACAAATTTCCAGAGCCCAAAATATGCATCTGCAATGTGATCGTCCACATGAAAACAGTAAAAGACAAAACACATTTCATCATTCAGTTACATTTATTCAGTGATACAATAAACAAACCACATTTTTTAATATTACATGCCATCAAGTCTCCATCATTATCAAAGTCCTTGTGCGAGAATAAAATGAGTCGATGAGAGAATTGATCATATGTGAAAGTTATGCATTTTAAGGAGTCTTTACCACATTTGTATTTTATCAAATAGTTCCTAATGATGTTCTATAATGCAAAATTAAATATTTCTATCTGTTCTGTGTGTTCATGAGTTGGGTATTAATTGTTAAACAATGTGCATGGCTGTTTATTTATGCTAGATGTGATTATTTATATTCTGAGTAGTGTGCAAGGTTTTTATCTGCATTGCCGATCTATTTTTATGAGTTTAAGATTGTGTGGGAAGAAGTGAAAGGTTAAGGTATTGAACTCTCTCTGCTCTTGTAATGGAAACCATTTTCTTTATTATTTTATTAAAAATAAATTGATTGTTTAGAAAGACAAGAAATAAGAGAGCTATAAAAATGTATGTTTACACCTACTACTCTTTTGGTTATACTGAAAATTTTCTAAAGCAACTCCACTTTGATATGAATGATATACATGTATTTAAATCACATCCATATTCCTATTTATAACTATTTCAGTGGTGGAATTTTAACACATTTAGGTGCTTCACTAAATCTGGTTTTTGTTAAGGAGTGAAGCTTATCTGACCAGTTATATGCATTATCTATCTCACTAAGTGCTGCCTAGATATTCCTTATACTCACTGAAAGGAAACAGGTACATTTAGATAATAATTTATACGATCTTATCTTCAGGGAAATGTTTGAGGTTGATCAGAGAAACAACACACCAAAATACTCAACTCTTTTCATTAGTTAGGGAAATATCTCAGACATGGTTTGTAAAACCTGGGAGTTTGGTAAGAGGAATTTTTTCCTCTGCAAACTTCTATCCATTGTCCTTGGATCAGGCCCTGTGAGCAATATGAAGTGTCTCTTTACTAATGATAATGATAGAATATAGTAAGAGTATTAAGATTACTTTGAGTATACTTGTATTTAGCTTTTAGCAAATGTCACATTCATTGCGAGGTACATATTTACAGAAGCTTGAACAAGCATAGACAGAACAAAGAACTTTACAGTTAATATGGCTTTTAAGGCTACATAGAAAATGGACTTTACCTGAGTGCTTACTAAGCAGTATGCTCTGCTTTTCCAAATATTATTGGTTTGTGGTTTGTTTATTTTTTGTGTGGATAATAGTTTTTTAATGTAGGTATTTTAACCTAAAATTTACTGCAGAATGTCATATAATAACATAAATTTTCTTTGCTTATTTACCTTAGCCTGAGGTCTTAGATCAAATCTGTGATTAAAAATTGATCCCCACCACCATGGTGTAAGAATCTTTATTTGAATCAGATATTAGACTACCTGGTTCAATAACCAAAGTAATTTTTTATATTTGCCATAAGACAACTATAGATACAGATAGGCAATGCATTAACTGATCCTACCCAGTTTGTTCACCCACCTCTGGCTCCCTCTGATTTTTTCAATGATTCTTGATTCTTCCCATGTATTACATACATCTAATAAACTTAAAGATGTGAGTTTTTGCTCGATAAGACACTATAGTAGTTCACCTATAGCCTCTTTTTTTTTTTGTTTTTGCTAGAGTCACAGAATTACAGACTCAAAGAATTTCCTACATTGTAAAAGACCTTTAAGATCATCTGGCCCAATCATCAACCTAAAACTGAGAAGACCTTGACTAAACCATACCCCTCAGCACTACGACTATGCAACTCTTAAATACCTCCAGGGATGAGGACTCAACCACTTCCCTGGGCAAGATGTTCAAGTGCTGGGTAACCTGTTTGGTAAAGAAATTCTTCCTCATATCCAATCTAAACCTTCCTTGGCACAACTTGAGGCCATTTCCTCTTCTCCTATCACTTGTTACTTGGGAGAAGAGAGCAACCCCCACCTCTCTGTAACTTCCTTTCAGGTAGTTGCAGAGAGTGATAAGGTCTCCTCTAAGCATCCTTGTCTTCAAGCTAAACAACTTCAACTCTATCAGCTGTTCCTCATAAGACATGTGCTCCAGGCCCTTCAACATCTTTGGACAGTCTCTAGTGCCTCCATTTCCTTCTTGTAGTGAGAGGCCTCACCTCAAGATGTGGCCTCACCAGCACCAAGTGCAGCAATATGATAACTCCCATGGTCCTACTGTCCACACTATTCCTGATACAGGCCAGGATGTTGTTTGCCTTCTTGTTCACTGGGCACACTGCTGGCTCATATTCAGCCAACACTCTCAGGTGCCTCTTTGCTGAGCAGCTCTCCAGACACTCCTCCCTAAGCCTGTAGGGCTGCTGGGGGGGGGTGTTGTGGCCAAAGTGCAGAACCCAGCATTTGGGCTTATTGAAATTCATACCATTGTCCTTGGTCCATTGATCCAGTCTGTCCAAATCCCTCTGCAGAGCCTCCCTACCCAGGAGCAAGTCAACACTTCCACCTGGCTTGAAGTTGTCTGCAAACTTACAGAGGGTGCTCTTAATCCCTTCATCCAGGTCACTGATAAAGATATTAACCAGAACTGCACCCTGTACTGAGCCCGAGGGACACCACTCATAACTGACCACCAACTAGATTTATCCTTATTTACTAACACTCTTTGGTCCTGGCCATGCAGACAGTTTTTAATCCAGTGAAGTGTATGCCCATCCAAGTCATTAGCAGCAAGTGTCTCCAGAAGAATGCTGTGGGAGACAGTGTTGAAGGCTTTACTAATGTCCCTATAGACAACATCCAAAACCCTTTGGAATAACTAGTTTGAATTCTCATAGATCATCTATTTTAGAGGCCTGCTTTAGAATAGAGAAATTTTGCTTGAGCTGTGGCTATTTTTTTCTATTGATTATACAGGGATGTTTTGTAAGTGAGTAGTTCAGATAAAATTGTTTATAACTTATATCTGATTAGGTAAATCCTTATTTGAAGTATCTTCTTTTATCTTTTCCATGTCATATATCACAATGGCCTGAGACCAAAAAAGTAAGATAATTTAATTCAGGATTCAGAAATATCAGACTAAGAGTTATCAGTATTAAGCAATTTTACTTTAAATCAGTAGTGCATGAACTAGCCAGTTCCTTGCCATACTACAGACATACTACAGTCATAAGAGAACTGTGTAACCTATGCAATTACCGTAATAATTTCCTAACATCCCTGATGGTTTCTTTTGGGAATTTTGTACCCCAGCACTGTCTGCATTTAGAAAACGCACAAGTCCTTATGAGTTTCAGACAATACAGCTGATCTGGAAGAATACAGAAAATACTGACAAGATGTTGGGAATGATAGAGCCAGCAGCATGCAACAGTAACAATAATGCAAGGCCCAGTGACAATAGAAGTAGCACAACAATTAAAACAATAACTATCAGCTTTAGAGAAAAGAATTTATTGGACCTGCACTTCTAAGTCCCTGGTCTGAATCCAGATCTAACGAGACTGACCAAATGTCACTCTAATTACACAGCGATAAAAGTTCCACAGTAAAATGAATTCCACAGTCTGAACTCGGCTCCAAGTGGGCATTTGTCTTTATTACAAGCCCAGCATATATTTGGCACAGTCTGTACTCCTGTCTTAAAAAGAGCTTCATAAGTTAATGAACAGGAAGATTGAAACATTTGCCTAGTGCCTAGCACCACATATCTGAGACTAAGGTAGGGGATAAAGTGAAGGACTTCATCTTCAACATCCTTTCCCTTCTTCACATAAAGAATGAATTTTCTTCTTGTAGATCTTTCAGTTGTTAAAAGAAAGAAAATTACTTCACATGATAAAATGTACAAGTTGCTGTCTTCCTGCCCCTCATCCATTCCCCTCCCCTCTCTTCCACTTGAGTATCTGTGAGTGCCACTCAAACACACTCCGTAAACATGCTACAAAGATTCAGAAGTTTTAGATTTTCACTGTTCTTCCATAATTCAGTGTTCTGTCTTTTAAACGTGATTACTGCTGGGAAAAAAAACAACAACAAAAAAACCAAAAAAAAAAAAAAAAAAAAAAAAAAAAAAAAAAAAAAAAAAAAAAAAAAAAAAAAAAAGGTGGTAAAATTTCAAGATCAGGCAGGAAAGAGTCTTTCTTCTCTCTAAATTTCTCTTTTCCTGTCAGAAAGCCTGCCAAACTTTGGTTCCACAGAGCAATAAGTACATTGGTCTGTACCATAGATTCTGTATTTCCTTCTATTTCTCATTCTTTTCTTTTCTTTCTTTCTTTCTTGATTTTTTTGGGTTTTTTTACGTTAATTTGATTTTCTGAAGGACTGCATAAAAACACTTTAGTCTTCTATTCACATTCTGTCCATGCGTGTCTTAGAACAAATGATTCACATCATCCAAGGCTTTTGCTGATGCTGTGTATCTGGAAAGCAACATTAGTATTGTAGGGAAGAGTAATTGCTTGCTTAGGAGTTTGACAATCTGAAACAAGGAGGGAGCTGATTAGGAAGTGATTTGAAAGTGTTTTGAATGATAGTACTAACAGGAACCAAATCTTTAATTTTTTTTTTTTTCCTCATTTTGACTGTAATATGGGTTAGGGTGGATGAAGACATTATTTTTTTGCAATCACAGACATTAGAGTTGAGCAATGTTCTTTGGTCAGGACAGGGACAATGACAACAACTGGTCATATTCTCAAGAGCACCATGAATTCAAAGTATCCCAGCACAAACAGAAGTAAGAACTTGCTTATGTCCTCCTCACTGCTTAAACTGAACTTCCATCATGTCCAAATTTTACCAGTCAGAGTGAATATGATTAATTCAGAAGTCATTTGATCCTATATCATGAGTATCATGAACAAGTCAGAAAATAAAAAGGAGCACCGATCTCTTGAGAAAAGACTGTGGGAATTTCTTTTGTTGAACCAAGCAAAATGAAAGCTGATATGGAATAGAGAGGGAGAGAGGAAAAGTAAAAAAAGAAAGAACTAAAGGTAATTTTAACACAGAATAAATCAGTATAAATGACCATGAATATATTATTGACCATGAATATATTATATTTAATCCATTAATAGACCTTTATGCACTGGGATCTAGAAACCTTTCTGGAAAAACACTTCTATAACAGCAGTGGGGGAAAATAGTAACTGTTCACAACAATGGTTATATGCCATTGTGCCAATAGCAGTAGAGATGGGTCTGGATGGACAAGGACACCCATTCCACTTTTTGTCTCGTTAGCATATAGCCTGAGGTAGGTGTCTCCTATCTCTTCCATGATGTTACTTCATGTTCTAATAAAAAAATAGAATTCCCCAGAAATTGAACAAGGAGAAAGATCTAGAAATTTCTTGCAACAAGCTGCAGTTTCTGTTCCATTAAGGTGACTCAGAAGCACATTCTGACTATGAAGTTAGCAGGTAATAGCTCCTCTTGATTTCTGATGAATTCTGAATACCATATTCTTAAGTCTACTCTCTCCATTCCTTGCAACAACTATCTCACAACCCAGCTAAGAGCTCCGACTCATTATGCCAACAGAACACTTAAAATGAGGCGTTATTCAATGCTGAGGTCTGCCATATGGCTAGATCATAAGTAACTTTGCAAGTCCATTGATTTGGACTGCAAGTCAGAAGTCACTTAGAGGATTTAAGAGCATCTATATATTTAACTGCTCTCTTTTTACCACTTTTTCTCATACGGCAGACAGCACCTTTATTAAAGAACTTTTTCTTGAATGTTTTTCTTTATCTTAGACATTTTATTTATTCTTCAGGTCATCTCAGCCTTAAACTTGATTGCTAAAAACATGCAAAAATGATCCTGACATATTAGCACATACAATTTAATTAATTTTTATTTCTTTTATTTTTTTTCCTTTGATATTAAACATCTATTCTTTTTATTTGTTGTTTAATTCAGGTAAACCATCTTTAGAATTAAATAACTCTTTATTTGTGTTGAGAAGAAAAAAACAGCAAAACAAAAACATGAATGAATAGATGTAGATACAGTGATGATATGGAGCTAAGGAAAAAGAGTTCTACCAATGGCTTTTTGATTACTTATGTAATAGAGATATAAGTATTAAACTGTTTCTTCCTACTTAAAGCTTACTGTTATGGTTCGTTGGCAGACAACGTCTCTCTCTCTCTATATGTCTATATATATATATGTAATGTCTATAAATATGTAAAAATGTCTATAAATATGTAAAGGGCAAGTGTGAGGAGGATGGAGCCAGGATCTTCTCAGTGACATCCAGTGATAAGACAAGGGGTAATGGGTACAAGTTGGAGTGTAGGAGGTTCCAGGTAAACATAAGGAAAAACTTTTTCATGGTGAGGGTGACAGAGCACTGGAAGAGGATGCCGAGACAGGTTGTGGAGTCTCCTTCTCTGGAGACATTCAAAACCTGCCTGGATCTGTTCCTGTCTGGCCTGATCTAGGTGATCCTGCCGTAGCAGGGAGGTTGAGCTAGATAATCTTCCCAGGTCCATTCCAAACCTTAATCTTCTGTGATTCTCTGATTCTGTGAACAAAGCCTGTGATCTCATAGGTGCTCTCCCATAGAGGTATGAATCAGAAGAGTTGAAGGTAATAGCATGTACCATTTGAGTTTTCTTAAGAGTGACGGTTAGCTGTGTAACTAAAACATGTCAAAGAGCACTGGAATATTAACCATGGTCCATTGATTGACCTTTCTTCTCTTTTCCTGTGGGGTTATATTTCCAGGATCTTGTTCTGGTAAATACCACACTGCTAAGTTTAGAGGGGGTGTAGTAGATTTGTGTGATTTTAGTTTTCAAAATAAAGCCAATAGTATTCTTTTGTCCTCCTTATTAAAGTGGGCACCCAACTGGCCAGATGAGAAAGATCCCCATAAGTAGATCTGATGTTTTACCCAGATTATCTGACTGCTTTTTAAGAGTAAATATTTCCAGAATCTGTATTTTACTTTACAGGGGATTTAGGGCAGGTTCTGTCCTGATGTTTGTGCCTAGAATCATAGAACCTTAGAACGGTAGTGGTTGGAAGGGACCTCTGGAGATCATCAAGTCCAACCCCCCCTCTCAACACAGGAACACCCAGGGCAGGCCAGACAGGAACAGATCCAAGCAGGTCTTTAAAGTGTGTAGAGAACACACTTTACTCCACAGCCTCTTTGGGTAGCCTGTTCCAGTGCTCTGTCACCATCACAGGAAAGAAGTTTTTCCTCCTGTTGAGGTGGTACTTCTTGTGTTTCACCTTGCTCCCATTACCTCTTGTCCTATCACAAGGCACAAATGAAAAGAGGCTGGCCCCTTCTACTTGATACCCACCCTTCAGATATTTGTAAATATTAATAAGATCCCAAGCACAAGGTCCAGCGTCACTCCGTTCCTCATTGACACTTCCAACACCTGCAGTTATCACTGATGCATTGCAAGAGCCTTCTGGACTGAGTATGTCTGGCTGTGTAGCCTTTCGAACTAATATCAGTGTGAGTGAAGTCACTCATGATCAGGGCATGTGATCTTGAGGCTACTTCCAGTCACCTGTAGGAGGTCTTGTCAACATCCTCTTCTTGGTTTAGTGGTCTCTAGTAGACACTCACAACAGTTTCACCTATATTTGCATGCCAATTAATTCTCACCCATAAGCTTTCAACACGTTCTTCAGCCCCTCTGGGAAGAGCTCAATGCATTCTAGGTGCTTACTTACATAAGGAGCAGCTCCACCGCCTCGTCTTGCTGGTCTATCTTTCATAAAAATTATGTAACTGTCCATGACAACATTCCAGTCATGTGAGCTATCCCACCATGTCTCAGTAATTGCAATGAGATCATGGCCCTGTGACTGAACATAGATCTCCCATTCCTCCTGCTTATGCCCCATGCTGCGTGCATTGGTTTATAAACATTTCAGACAGGGAGTTGAGTATATAGCTTTCACCCTTTGTGGGGCAGAAGACCTTCTGGTTCTCCAAAATGTTGGCACGCTGCCCCATAAGTGCTTGGGATACAACACCTATGGCCATTTCTAGCTAGTCTGGATACATCCCCCTTCCCCTTCATATCTAGTTTAAATCCCTGTCAATCAGCCCTGTGATTTCTTATGCAAAGACTCTCTTCCCCCTTTGAGAAAGGTGTTTCCAGTTAGGTGTCAGCAAACCTGGTGCTGTATAGGTCAACCCATTGTCAAAAAAGCCAAAACTGTTATGGTGACACCAGCTACGGAGCCATGTGTTAATATCCTGGAACTGCCTGTTTGCTCCGATGTTGTTGCCCGTCACTGGAAGGAGAGAGGAAAAGACAATTTGTGCACCAGAATTCCTCACCAGTTGTCCCAAGGCTCTAAAGTCTCTTTTGATCATTCTTATATTGCTATTCTCAGTGTGCTCACCACATACATGGAAGACCAACAACGAATAATAATCTGAGGATTGTACCAGGCTAGGAAGTTTCCTAGTGATGTCCTTAACTCTGGCTCCAGGGAGGCAGCAGACTTCCCTATGAGAAGGGTCTGCCCAGCATATTGGACCCTCTATTCCTCTCAGAAGAGAGTCATCTACAAAAACAACCCTTCTTTTTTTTTCCCATGGGTGTGGTTGTGATATGTGCAGTAGGCCTTTCTGATGGCAGATGAATCTCAGGTCTAGGTTGCCCATTGATTGCATTCTCATTTGGCTGGTCTTTCTCGACCAGGGCCTCATATCTGTTCTTTAGTGGCACTGGGGGGGATGAGGTGGGCAAGAAGGGGGGTTTGTCTGTTGTCACAATGATGAAATTGCCTTTACAATGCCAATCTAATGTCAGCATTAAAAATGAAAATGAGACTTTCAGTGAAATTATAAGGAATTAACTGTTCTGATAGCTTTATATGGGTGTTTATTCTTCAGGAACTAGTTCAACAGTTTTAGTTAATTTCATGTAATCCAACACTACACAATAATAAACCAGCCTTCTCATCATCTCAGTTTCTTGTGCCTCTTCTGCCTCAGATTTGTAATATGAGAGATACCTTTTACCCTACAACTAATTTGAAAAATTATACATATTTTTCCAAGCAACTTTATTCCAAGAAATGCATCAACTCAGTATATTTCCTAATTTATTTCAGTCCTTGTAAAGTTTCATCTGATAGACACAAAACTGTAAAATGATAGCATTGAAATGCAAGTCACAAGCTTCAATTAGGTACAATCAGAAATCATGCAGTGACTTCATTAAGTATCATTAAGAATGATCAAAATATTGCTCTTAGGAAAAATACATCAAAAGCATGCATTTACACATTGATTAAACAGGATCTGCAATTTCTGAAATCTGGTACGAGAAAAAAGAATGTAGTAAATTAAGTGCTCATACCCCACTTAGCAACAAGGGACTGCTTAGCAACCAACAAAGTGAGAAATAATGGATATGGCAGAGCACAAACTCTCAGCCCTCTTCAAAATGGAAGTATTGGACAGCCATACAGAGAAACTGAAAGAGATTGCTAGAAAAAAGAGAAAAAAACAACAACAAAAAAGTGGTTTTTCCTTCAATAAATTTAACTCGGATCAAAGATAGCTAATATCAAATATGAGAGAAGCAACTGGCAACAATAAGCCATGAATAAGTGTTACAGTCACAATTCCTCAGACAACTATCTTGTAGCCTATGTTCACTCTCCTCAGTTACACATCCGCAAAGTCTTTGGCTGATGTGCCTGAGTGTGGGCTCAGCATTCTCTCTCTTCATGTGATTTCAGACAGTTCAGGCTATAGTGTCTGTACAGAGAGAGTCAATTTCTTAACTCATATGCTTGTTTCCCCATCAGGTATAAGAAAGGTTCATAGTAGTTGTCCAGATACAACAGAAAGCAAGAAGTATGAAGTTTTGTGAGTGGATAATCTGAGCTTAACTACTTGAAATAACACAGGTTTATAGATACAACCTTGAAGAAAAGTTCTCTAAGGTTTCAGTTTCCGAGTTGTAATCTTCCTCCAAATGAAAACCTTCAAACCTTTCTCATAAAAAATCTTGCAGTCCTTTGACTAGCATTTTTAGCTCTTTTGAACAGAAGTGAATTATTCTTTCTTCTAGAGAGGTGAATTGCAAAAAAAATCCCGTTACTTGCCTTGTTTGTTTCCTCAGAAGCTTGTTGAACCAGGATTATATATTTAACCACTGATGAGAAAATATTTAAAGATTATGGTAGTATATAAAAATATCAGTAGATACTCTGATTCCATGTGGCCTGTCCCAGACAAAATGATGAAGATGTGCTCATGAGATAAACAGACCTCTAAAAAACCTGCACAAGGGTATCACTTCCAGCACACTGTCCTGTAAAGTGTTCAGGTTGAACATAATGGGGCTCATATGCCTTTTCAAAGTAAACATAGATTAGAACATGCTAATCACACAGTAATTATTATATTTATCTAAGACCCACAAATCCCTCAAAACCAGTGTTTTTTATTTGATGGAACATTTTTCACATGGTCATTTGCCTATATTGTAATGTTACAGACCAACTTTGAATATATGAATCTTTAGACCTCTACTAAATTTTTACTGCTGTTACTTACTTAGGACAACAAAGGATATTTATGGCATGTACATACATATCAACTTGTATTCTGTAGCTGTTTAAAATCTTGTCTTGGGAACTTCCAGTGTCTATGAATTCTACCATGTAAACAAACATAATCCAGAAAGATATATATCTTTTCTAGAACTCTTTATAATAATTTCTTATTTCCAATTTAGTTATGACCCCTTTATTACAGAAGAATACTATCTCAGTCTGTGTTCTCTGGATTCAACACTTGGCCGTGACAAAACCTCTTTTATTTGAAGATCTCAAAGCAGATAGCAAATATTAAAAGCAGTATTTTCTAAAATAAAATTTTCTAAAAAACTCCAGATTTTTACGTGACTCTTGTAAGGGAATCACAAATTGGAGTAGGAATGAACGGATGTGCATTTTCTAAGTTTTACAAATTACATTTCTGAAGACCTTTGTGTAGTATGCAAATGTTGTATTTGCTTACAGTTGAATAAAGTCAGGCACCAAGAAGTTAAGTGACTGGCTCAAGGCTGTTGGGCAAAGCTATTCCAAGACCATGAGCAGACCCCCAGGATCCTAGTTTCCAGAGCCATGCTGTTTCTGCTGCATGGATTCTGCCCTTACAACCAGTCCAATGTGTTAATGGGCTACAGAGATAATGGAATATTAAAAGAAGCTTACGCATTTTATCTATGGAGGTTGGTTGGCTGAGAGAGAGAGGGAGAGAGATGAATAAAAGGGAAAAGGAAAAATGTCAGAACTGATTGATTAAGGGAAGAAATAGGTACCTGAGAAATGCCTGGTCTGATGCCAGTACTGATTCAGGTCAGACAGGGCTATTTTTAAATTATTTGGTATTTTCAGAAATTGATTACTTGGCTAACACATTAAGAAGTAGCTCTACACATTCATTTAATGGGCCAGTGCTTCTTGTACAGGTCTGGAACAGTCACATTCAATCTCATCTACTCCTCGTTAAGTAGTGTTTTCTTCTTCAGTGTGTTTATTTACTGCCAATGCTGTAAGCATAAAATATATAACAAAAAATAAATAATACCTTAAATAGTCTTTCAGCCATATGGGCCTTCAGGACAAGTGACTTCACTTCAGGCCTTGTGAGCTCAGTTAAGGCTCAGACATCAATTCTCATTCTTTCATATACCTGCAGTTTACTGCATAGTTTCTTTTCATACTGTTAGCTTTTTAATATATATCTACCTCAGACTAAAGTTGCCCTGAAAAAAAACATGGTAGGTTCTTACAATAGGTAAAGACAAATTAATAATGACTCATTTTAATTTGATGACACTTTATGTACTAGAGTAAAAGCAGGTTATTTAGGTGAGTCAAAACCAGTAGAAACTTTTGGACAATAACTAAGAGTCTGCTGATGTCTTGATTAATGTATGCGTGGGGGTTGGCTATTGCACTATTTAACTTTTTTCACTTATTTTCTAAGCTACATTTCTAAGAAATGGCATCTCCATTTTTCTAAATGATGCTTCTAATAAAGGCAGCACTAACCATAATAAATTTTTCTCTTAACCAAATCATCATTATTTACATGTTAATGCCATTACCTGTTGTGATACTGGTAATATCAAGATTACTAAAACAAGGTAACACATTTTAGTTACAGGAGCACCCTATTTTGGTGTTGCATCAGAGTTTCAAAAAAACACAGAACAGAAGGGTGTAATATTAATAATAATAACAACAACGATAAAAATGTTTTCTGACCATGAGAAACTACATTCTCAACACAGAGAATCTCAATACAGATCTCTCACCTATACTTAGGCCTGTCTTTCACCTTACTTATTGTTAATAAAACAGCATGTCAGAAAAGATCAAGCATCTTCGTCAGGGAGAAACAGAATTTCAGTCTCTCAAGTTAGATGGTTAATTTTCAATGTGAGCATTTGACTTATACTCATAGATTTAGAAAGGTTCCCCTTAGTCTTTAATTTCTCTAAAAGAGTGACCTTGCAAGGTTTGGTATGTCTTTATCTGCTGTTGCCCTCAATGAAAGTCAAGATTGTTGTAAATCATGAAATGGGCAGTCTTCTGCTGTTGCAAGGGCATCTTAAATTATTTTTCTGTAGGAGCTGTTCACTGATTCTCTAAACAAAGTGTATATAAACAACCATACAAAACAGTTCTACTGGGTCAGGGCTATGCGACAAAAAGACATAGTCCACTCCTCAGAATATGCTATCCCATACATCACTCCTCATTGCTCATAACATATGCTGACCCTTTCTCAGAAGTAATCTGATCTAATAACAAAGCTGTGATATACTTCAAAGACAAGTATTTCCAGCATGCCTGAGTTCAAAATCCAGATTTGAAATTACATTTTATATCTCTAAAAACATTCTATAAAACTCCTCTAATTCCATAATACTGGAAAATAAAAAGATAAATGAATTGATTAATGATTTTACTATTTTCTTATCTCAAATATTAGAATGATGATGATGACGATGATGACGATGATGATGATGATGATGATGATGATGATGATGGTAAAAAAAACCCAAAACCTATCACAGCTTCAGTGATATGAGTTACCTTTCTATTTAATTTCCTCAATAGAAGGTATATAATTTTATTTTTTCACTTGAACTGCTAGTAATTTTTTATAAATGTCAAATATTGACTTTTTGATAAATAAGTAATTCATCAATTATTACAGAAAACTGAATG
Source organism: Actenoides hombroni (assembly GCA_024336885.1). NCBI lineage: Eukaryota > Metazoa > Chordata > Aves > Coraciiformes > Alcedinidae > Actenoides > Actenoides hombroni. Next base: position 9,990,974 of record WUAM01000334.1, on the reverse strand, counting down.
AAAAAGTATCGTTGCAGAATTAGACTTCTATGGTAAAAGGATGTGTAGAAGATTGTGGCTCTTTTGATCCAGTTGTATGACTTTTAGTCATCCAGTATTTGGATACTCACTAAATGCCTGCTCTGAAGGATAATTCTATACCAAGTTATGTTTCAGTGGTTTATTTCAGTTTTCTTGTCCATTGACTATAACTCTGCTGTTCTCTAAGTCTTCTAAAAGACAAAATCATGGTTAATCTCTTTTTTTCTTCTGTTCTACATATCTGACCTTTGCAGGGCCTCAGAATTTGCCACAGAAACTATAGAAATGGAGAGTCAGAAAAGAGCTCTCAGGTGATATTACTCATGCCTGATGTTCAGGATCAGCATAGACCTCATTATTCATTGCTTGGTAGACACAGAGGTTTATCTATTCCAGCAATAAATATTTCCATAATCTAATAGATCTCACAGTAAGGAGCATGCTGCAATATTTTAACACATGTTTGTTTCTTTCATTTCATCCCATCATTCCTAATTATACCCCCTATGAATCTCTTGCTAAATCTCTTTAATTGCACAATTGTATATTTTCTTTCAGCTCAGTCAAATGGTATGTACCTAATTTAGCTCATCAGGCTTTACATTCTCTTCTACATGGAATAAACTACTTACCCTTCCTTCCACAAAAACTAAAAAAAAAACCCTCCCTCAATGTAGCCTCAAAGGATGTTTCTGGTTTAATGGAATTCACAATACAGGATTGACATTCTCTGGGCAGGGGGATGAGACATTTGCTACAAAGTGATAAAAAACTTGTTCCTTCATATTTAGTACCTGCAATTATGTATTATTTAACTTTTGGGAAAATGTTTAAGAACAGAATTGCTTTATATACTGCTTCAGAAATAACTAGATTTGTTACTCAATGCAATGGTAATTGCTTGCATGTCTATTCACCAAGAATTTTGAACTAGTCTTCATAGATAGAGATCCTAAGTCACAGAAACACAATGGAACTCACTAAATATCAAAGAAATCATTGCTGCTGGGAAAAGAAACAACATTGCTTTAGTTTCTCTGAAAATACAACATTTCAATGTCATAATCTTCATTCTCAAAGCCACATCCTGTTATTGTCACTGAAAAACTTATTAATTTATGGTTTTCAGAGACTAATAATGAGACGCTCTTGTAGCAGGCAGAAGTTTCAAGCATGATACATTTATATCTATCTTATGAAACTCTGGGATCATTGAAAATTTTTTTCAATATCTAGTAGTCATCCATTTGTCCTGGTATGAAAAAGACTGCAAACCCAGTAACTTCAATATGGAATTCTTCACTGAAATATTACTCTAAGGAAAATTTGCACTACTGTCTGAACAAATGTCATTATAAACCTAAAAAGTCTGTGCATTAATATCTAAGTCTTTAATAAGGAAAAAAATACAGGTAAAAATCATGATTTATTTTCTTCACAAAGCTAAATAAACTTCATTGTTACTTTCATTCTGAAATGTATTAATTTATAACTAATTCTCTTGCTGTCATATTATAAACACACAGAAAATACTGACTTTTCTAAAAAAAAAAACAAAACCAGAGTGGAGGTTAATTATTTAAATGTTCCATTTCATAGCTTCAGAAAAAGAAAATAAACAAATTCATTATTATTAATTGACTATATTTTAGCAGTGTGTAAGGGCCCCAGTGAACTAAACATTATGCAAGCCACAAAACACAGAATTAAATCTTGACTCTGGTAAAATGAGTGCAATAATTCTATCAAGTTCACTGAAAATTTCATCCCTGCTATAGACAGTCCCTATTCTGAAGAGTATGTAAAATTTAGTCCCCAGTTTTGCACACACACAATGTGCATAACTTTTCTCAGCTGATTAGTAAAGCTCCTTTTTTATTCATCCCCAACACCAGAACAAATTACAAAGATAAAAGCGTTGCAGGGACTGAAGTGAAGTTGGATTATTTGTCTGTGATGCCTTTATCATCTGTGATAACTTTATTCAAGGTTATACAGGTTTTTAAGAACTAGATTGGGGGTTAATTTAATAGATGATGTAACCAGTGGGTGTAATAAATGAATCTAAGAAAAAAAGGAAAAGAAGTCTTGCAGTGATGTGAATGGGTATTTAAGAGGGACAGATTGGTACTTTATTTATTTGTGAATGTTTTATGTTGGAAGAGAACTTCATGTAGATCAGACCAGGATGAGCTCATGGCAAGGCACTCATTCTTCTCAATGTGTCTTGCCAGCGTCATTTTCTGACTTGCTATTGTGCTGTGAATGCTGTGGGAAACTCAAATTTCTCTGTGCTCTTCTCATCAAGATCACCTTTTCATTTTAACTCTTATAAAGATCTACAGAACTGAGTTACATTTCTGAAGTTAAAAAGGCTTGTACTTTCTTGAATGTGAAGCATGAATAATGACAGTGGGTTTCCTGAGTGAGGCATTCCTCAGTACAAAAGAGTCTTTTCTATGTACTGTTGCAGGTCAGTCACTAGACATATCGAAGTGCCAGGATGAATCCATGTGCTTTCACTGTCTGCCAGCATTGACATCATGGCAGATCACACAGCTTTACTTAACTCTGTCTGGAAAGATTTTGTTTCTACAGGCAACTGAAATGCTAAATCATCTTGGGGGAAGAAAAAGAGGAGTTTCAATACTTCCATTCCAGTACCTGATACCTATTTATGTAATTTATCCTAGCAAGATTCTCAGCTTTAATCTATGACTGAATGGAGTATATTCTGTATATCCAAAGTCCCAGTTATCCTCAATTTCAGAAAGGGATTTGATCATTTTATTTAATTTAATTGTATAAATTTTCCATGCTGATACAAATTTCTGACATAAGAATTAACATGAATAATGAGTAATTCAGAAATAAAGCCCAAAACAAGAGCAAAATCCTGAAACACATTTGTCTTCAAAGCTCAGGGGTTGATCACTGTTGAAGTTCTATGACGTTTTTCAACAAACCTCCAAATTGGATTACAAGTGGTTGGAGCTTGTGTTGTCTGTCTGCATGGAGGTCTTTACACACTGAGCACATTTCACCATCAGTGCTACTGTCAGAAGAAAAATACCTGGATGACTTGTTACCTAGAAACATGAAAATGCACCCACCTGGTGCAAACCCATTACAGTTAAATAGAGACTAACAACACTAACTTTTATTTCCTCTCCATCTCTACATTTTCTATCATGAAAGCAAACAAATAACTAAAAACCAGGTATGTGGCATCTAATTTATCTTCGTACTTATAATTTATTAGTACTGTCCATTTACTTTTTAATGCCTCTGCAGCAGTGATGGTGATTTTCACTTCTCTCATCTGACTATTAAAATAAATCTTCAACAAAACCTGAGGAATGGGGGAACAGCTTAAGAGGTACTATTGTTCAAAGTTAGTCTTTCCTACTTAGTCTGGTGTTGAATCATTCATCTATGCTTTGAAATCTGAAATTAAGGAAGGTAGGTCTGGAAAGAGAATGACAGACCAGTGACAAGACCACTCTAAATCTCCATTTTTAAGAGATAAGGGGGAAAAAACACACCTAAACCCATATTTTTTCATAAACTTCCCTTTCTGGTTATAACAATAGCACAGAAAACTGGCACTTAAAATTGGATTGATCACTGGGTAGATGACATATAGCCTTTATGAGTGGGGGAAAGAAACTGATAAATGTTTTTTTTTCCCCTTCACAACCTTTTTCTAAAGCTGCAGAAAATGTGTCATGCATAAAAAGTATGCAATTTTCATGTAATTAGAGGAACAGGAGATGAAAATGAGTTCCATCAGAGCAATCAAGGATGGTAATGTGGTATGGATTTGTCAGTGCCTATTTGTCATGAAAGCAAACCCCAACAAGTGTTCTATATTTAATTTCATTATTATCATTGTTATACCTTAAAAAAAACCCACTTTTAAAACATCACAAAATACAATTTTATAATTGTGGTATAAAAAGAAAATGAACATCCCACTAAATAAATTAAAATAATCTCAATTGTTTCTAAAACTTGTTCATTTTAGTTTTGTATTAGAGACTAGGTTAGCTTTGTTCCTTCAAAGAGTAAGAAGTCTGATTCATTCTTATGTTTTTGTAGCTTTGTTCCAGTATCGTATCTCTATGTTAGCTGTTTCCATGCTGCAAATTCATACATTAGCCTCTGCTTTGTTTAAGACTCTCCCATTCATCCTACTAAGTAATAACTGAGGCATCTTAAATTAGAAGTGCAATCATCCTAAATTGCCCTGGTATCTGTCAGAAAGAAAGGTGTCCCACTGTGCCTGAGAAACGTGCTAATTCCTGACCTGTCTTCACCTGCTTATAGAGGAAGGTCAAATGAGTAGTCTCCTAAATTGTTTAACTCAGGCAAGCACCTAAAGCCAGACAGGATGAATCTGAGCATTGTACAGAAACTTAAGCAAAGTCACTCTCCCCTGGTCCTGTTACACCTTCACTTTTGCGCATGAACCTCACCTAGTAAATAAATATATAGCTCCTTTGCATGGTAGTAGCCAGGCCTCTAAGTTTTATCAACATCAGTTAAACGACCAAAGGGATGAAAATGTTGACTCATGTTGTCTGTTTTCTCAGCGCTTCCACAGAGATTACGAATTCACTAGAACTGTGGATGTATGTTTGCATAGTGCCTGGGGACAACATTTATAATAATAAAAGCAAGAGCGCTGTAAATCAGTGTCGATAATAATAATTCAGGATGATAAGTTCTGCCTTGCAAGGTCAGATCAAAGGTCTCGCTAGCCTAATTTTCTGTTAGAGACAGTGGTCAAATACAAATACTTAAGGAAAAAAAAAAAAAAAGAAAATAGCAACCAGGCAAATATGTTGTAGTTGTTCCCCTGGTTTATTCTCTCAGCCTCTGGAAAATCTGTGGTTTAGAGGCTGATGACTCAAACTATGATATACACGGTTAATATGGTTCAATTTATTTCAGGAAGGAAGCACTGAGCATTTACAACAGTTAGTGACAGCTTTAAAAATTGCTGCTCAGGAAATATCCCTTCATTTATTTCCTATAAATATTTTATTTTATTATAGTCTAGTTATGCACCAAAAAAATATAGGCATAATACACAGACAGACACAATCCTCAATTTGTTACAGGCTACTCTGATTAGAAGTGCAGAGCCCTTTAGTTAAAGGTTGCTGACAGTTAATATATTCCCTGTTTTCTCCCTTTGGGCTGAAGGTGGGAGACAGTTGCTCTCAAGTTGCATATGGCTCTCTCGAGCCATCAATGATAGGTCTCTTCTCAGTCTTTCAAGCTGGCATATGCACAGATTTCCTGCTAATGCAGTAGGAATAACAAAAACAAGAAGCTGAAAAGACAGAGAGTAGAAAACTGTTATAGTTACTTGAGTATTCTGAATGATGGATTTTCCTGATGGTACTTGATGAAAGAGTGCATCTGAGCATGTAGCAGGGAAGGAATTGCTGAGGTCCCCCTAGAAGAGCTGAATGGTGATTGCGTGTCTGCATGGATGATGCCATTGTCAAAGAGCAGATGATACACCACTGAGCCATGGAGACCTCTGACCTAAAAATCCCTGTTGCAGTGTTCCTGTGTGCTGTACAATGGTGCTGGAGAAGGCAGTATTTTTCCACAGGTGTTTTCATCTATAAATACGTAAGACGCAATGCTAAAATGCTTACTTATTCAAGGAAAAACAATCTTTTGCTTTGCTGGGAAAGGAGTTTGGCAGATACTTCTTAAGACAAAAACTTTGGAAACTACAAAAGATGATGTCTGCTATCTAATATCCATATGAAGAAGCAAGACATTCAATAACTATTTCCTTCTCCAAAAAGCAAAACAAAGCCCTGAAACAGAGCAACCTCACATTGAGGGCTTGGTTTAGTTTGGAAAATATGAGAATATTTTGGTGGCAGATGGTAAATTGAAGAAGATAAGCCAAAATTCTTGGAGGAATATGACTGAGAGAGTAGGTATTTGTGGCTGTTGTTTGTTTGGGTTGCTGTTGGGTGGAGTTTTTGAGGGGACACACACAGAGACCCATTCACAGTCTTTCACGGGAGGAACTAGCATGTGATATCTGCTATTACTATAAGCATGCTCTCTGCCATACCTGATCAGCTTCAGTGGCAAATGAGGAGTCATGGCCTCACTTCCTTTTTTCCATTTGAAGCATCCAGGACTGGTAGTGCTTGAGTCAGTGCTAAAACTCCTTGTTCAAAGTGATCCTTAACCAGAGGAAACTGGGAGGAAAGTTCTTCTAAAGTTGTTCTCCATATACCAAGAACTAATATAACATAGTCCTAACCATAGGAAAATTCTCTTCTCCTTTGAGACCCCACTTATGGGTGCTGGTCCCATCTCTGCCTGTGGAAGCTGGATCTATATGCTGCATTATCTCAGTACAGGGCTCTGGGGCAGCAGTGAATTTCATACTTCCTTAGGTTTCAGTCAATCTGCATTTTGCATAAATATACACACGACTTCAAATGGTTTCAGTAAAATAAAATTACTGACATTTATCACTAATTAGCTAATAATATCATTATCTAGACTAGTTAAAAAATAATCATGAGAAGGAAAAAAATATCTGGGGAAGTATTATCCAATTTAGTAAACTTTTTTATTGAATTGAGTAATTATTCTTCTAAAGCCAAGATTTGCTGGAAGGAAAAAAAAAAACCTTCAAG
>WUAM01000334.1:9962646-9974260 GCA_024336885.1 Actenoides hombroni | reverse complement strand
AAACTGTATAAATGTAGACATGTATGTATACAAATATGTATGTGTGCATGCTGCTATTCAATATTATTTTTATTATTTTATTATTTCACTATTTATTGTATGTCATTATTTCTTCTTTTTTTTTTTGTTTTTTTTCTACTATTTCCTCAAGAAAAAAAGTTGTGTTACTTACTGTTACAAAACATAACAGCTTTGAAATCTATTTTCTTCTCTTTTTAATCCTACTTTAATCCTTTGGAGCTATAAACCAAGGAAAATGCCCATTTTCTACTGTATATATTTACAGCTTCTATTCTAAATAACTTTAGTGCTTCAGGATTTGCAATCACCATAATTTCCTGTACGGAGGAAAAAAGAAAATCAAACTTTTAAGCCCCACAGGGAACAATTCAGCTCCACTGGGTTCTTTAATGTAGGATCCATATAAAAACAATCAGAGCTGTTCTTTCTGCACTCCAGCTATTTGGCTTCTTTGTGCCATTGTCTGACATATTCTTACCTTCAGTTCTCAGGCATAGATGCATTTAATAACTAAATGCACTGAAGCAGTTATTAAATTCACCATCATGATTCTTCCAATACATGCAAAGGATAGACATAACTTAGAATTGTCTTCCAAAGATGATAATTCTGTAATTCATGTGCATGCAAGAATTTATGTTACACAGTCTTTAGTTGGTGGTATGAACAAAATTGTTATAAAGAAAATGGAATACAAACAAAAAGTGACCATGAGCTCATAAAATAGTTTCATCATATGACTTTCAGAGATACCACTATTCATGTAACTACCTGTTTGCTACTTTCATGTGCATTAAATAAAATGTATACTAGATTAGGGGACAGAGATAAAAAGACTTATTAAGCCATCATATTTTTGTGTCATTACAGCATTTATATGTTCTCATTCTTCCTAGGAGACTAAAAAGAGAAAGGAAAACATTTCCTAGTGTGTGATTTCATAATTAGTATGTTGGATATGAGCTGTGGGATCTGTCATCTCTGGTTTACCTAGGCAAAAGGTTTCCATGTTCATGAAACATCTTGATAGTTAATCCACTAGTGTGTAGGCCTAAAGCTTCAGAAGTATTCACTTAGTAACTCTCATTGAACTCAAAGGAAGCACAGCACCCACACAGCATTCAAAATCAATCTTTAAAGGAAGAAAGACTGGAATAGGTTATTCTGGTTATTAAATTTAGTTCCTTAGTGTCATATGTAGTTATCGATTTCATGACCGTGGAAGCCTCTTTTTTAGAATGTGTTAAATTCTTGAATTGTTCTACTCCAAAACATGTCTCTTTGCCTAATGTGGTCCTATCTGGAGCATATATTGTCCTTTGGAATAGGGAGTTGTCCTTCGTGTTTGACCTGTAAGATTGAACACTTGTTCAAAAGTTTGAATCCTATTGACAGTAGACTTGTTCTTTTTAGTTAGTTGTCATGGACTGCTGAGAACAGTTCCCTCAGAGTTAAACAAATGAAACAACTTCTTGCATATGTAAAATATGTTTCTACACACTTGATCATCGTGATCACCTTCTTCTAAGCCTGCCACCATTCAAAGTCAAAGTTATTTAGTTCTAATTTCCTTCCTCATTCTCAAATGGGAGTCATGGCTAGTCAGTGTGGATAAACCTCTCTGCTGCACCTAGATCACAGCTGGGAGTCAACAGGGATAAGCATGACATGGAATCGAAAATGACACCACTGAAATATAATTGGTTACTCTACAAGAGAAATAAGGTCCATCATTTGATGGAATGTTGACAGAAACAAAAATACATGACTAAATACTGCAATTCACAGAATTATAATGTAGACTCTAGAGAAAACAAAGAGGAAGGCCTACTTTTCAAAATGAGACATAACAAACTGTGTGAAAAATCAAGATAATTGTCTTAATTTGAACAACAATAGTTATTAGTAATTTTACTTTTCATGTTTTAAACACAATATCTCAAGTTAGGAAAAGCAGCAAAAATATCTGAACGAGGCAAAGCTAGTGAACTCCTGTGTGGATTCTCTGATAGCTAATGCAGGATGGTTTTGATCAGGATGTAAAATTGGATCAGAGGTTCCATGTATAAAAGATTTCTCTTTTCTTTAAACAGCCGTAAATTTTCGTGGTAGTTAGAAGAACATTATATCACATTTCTCTTCACCTTTTTCTTAGATATGGTGCAAAACATAGAAACAGATATATGTAAATGTACAGGCATGCATAAAACCACTGTATACTACATATTCGCAGGAAACTATACTAAGAATGTATCTGACTCTGAACAAATGAGAATAAAGTAACTTTGACATTTAAAAAATACTGTGAAAATAATTCTTCATTTTCCCAAGCAATTCTGAAAACCACAAGAGTTAGACATTGTAAATGAAAATGCCCCAATGAAGATACAATATAACCTGAAAAACTTTATTTTTGGGTTCATGACACAGGAGTTCATTTTGCATTAATTCTTTTAGCGCATGCTGCCATGCTTTGTGTTTCAGCTGGTAACAGAAAAAACAACAAAATGTGGTGAAAATATGCTGTAAAAGGACTATTAGCAAATTGGCTGACTGCACCGAGTCCTTGAAAGCTCATAAGAAAGCTGATTCTTTTGGCCATCCTAATATCAAGAACAAAGTTACAGTGATATTTGGAGATCGGTTCTCAGCTGGCATCAATTGGCATAGCTGCACAATGGAGCTATTCTGGAAGGAGCTTTTCCGATTTCCATCTGTAAGGGATTTGGTTTTAATCTTCTGCTACTAACTACCATTATAGTCTTCTCCAACTGACTCAAAATAAAAGACCTACTCTTTTCCTTTGGGTAATGCAGAATGATTCCCTAATGTTTATATCAAGTATTAAATGACTAACACCATAGAGAGAGTGGTTCTGGCTTCAGTGATCTTCTTAAACTCTCCTATATCTGTAGGAATCATGAAACTGAGTGAGGATGACTGATTAAAATGTGATGCTTTCCAACATTTCCTTTCCATAAAAAAAATTTATTTCTATTCATCTACCACTTCATAGCTTAGAAAATATGGCACTTTATTTTCTTGTTTTAACAGTTACTTGTGTATTACCCTTTGGATATATTTATTTATTATAAATCCTCTTTTTGCTTCTAGTCTTTATTTCTTTTCCTTTTTATTTACCAGTAGGGAGACTTAGATAGGCTCAGTTTTCTTAATCCTCTTTATAAATTTAAAAAACCCAATTAAGTCTGCACAAAGTCTTGTTTTTCTGATGGAAAAGAAAATCAGGCTTCCTGCAACATAATAATGCTTTACACTTCTATAGACCCTTTTATCTGAAGTTCTCAACTAGCTGTAAAACATGCATTCACTAATTAAACCTTGAAAGAGCCATGAGACAAAACATTATGCCTAGACTGCAGATAGGTAAACTGAGAAACAGAAATTTCATGTTTTGCTGAAAGTAACCCAGATTGTGAGAATTAAAACCAGGACTCAGAAATCCTAATTTCTAAATGACAGTTTTCATTTCCACTTGAAGTCCAGTCCAGTATGACTGTTTTAATACACACAATTCAATGTTTCTTCTACAGTTAAGAAGAACAAGAAATTTTATTTTGTTGTTATTCAGAATGTTCCTAAATCACAACCTCCTTTCTTGATGAAAAGACCAGCATTCAGATTCTCAGTAGGTATAAATTGCTGTAATTTTCCTTTAGCTTACTGAGAGATGACAGTGTCCTAAGTAAGATGAGTCTGTCCTTAAAAAAAGTCTACAAACATGATGGACAACAATACTACGAAGAAAAACATGAGCCTGTATAGTGACTACTGAAAACTCGATGGCTATGCTGCTTACAGCTACCCTGAAAACAGAACAGAAGGGAAAAATGTATTGGCCATCTAAGAACAATGTTGAGAGACAAAGTGAATTACATGTTCTAATAACTGGGCATAACTTTGTAGTAGCATCAGGAGAGAGAGGATGAGAGGAGAATTAAGGTTTACTTAGTTATCCTAAGACAACAAGAGAGACAAGAGAAAAAAAAACAACAAAAACCAGCTACTTGCTCATTTTCATGGCCACTGTCTCTTCCTGATGTTATAAACTGGGGAGAAATAACAGCAGTTTGTATATTAAAGTAAGAACAAAATTCATCAGACGGATGTCATTTCAGCATCATGCTATAGATGGTTCAAGCATCATAGTACAGTTGATCTAAGGGAACACACTTTCAAGACATTACTAAGGAAACAAGGCTATTTGTTTCATGTGCAGCTTCTTTATATTCACTCCAAAGGTTCCTTACAGTAGGATTCAAAAGAATATTTATACAATTCTTGTATTTAACTGTGGATTGCAGTCCACAGCCTTTAGGAAATTAGCTTTAGAACTGATTTCACTACAGTTTTGAAAGGTTTTGATTAATTGGTAACAGGAGTTACTTCATCTAACTATGGATGTCTAAAAGCTAGACATCTAAAAGCTAGACATATTCCATTTGAAGCCCTTCAGAGTCCCAAAGAGAAAGAGGTACTTGAAGGAAGAACTGTACTGAACAGCTGCTTCCATCTGAAAGTGCCTATTTCTCACCATTGTGTATAAAAGAAGCCTTGATTGGTTACCTTCACCATGCGCAGCCAAATTAAAAGCAGTTTAAGGAAGATAAACCTCAGCCTCAAAAGATTTCCATAACAGACATTTATGTACACATGCCTTTGCTGGCAGACTGAAACGTCCACCATCCCACAGACGTGCTGAGGATAATTCATTTCTATTCAGAGGCTCTTAATTGAATCTTCTCACCCAAAATGAGGAACCGATTAACAATCTAGAAGACAAATAGCACCACAAAAAGATAGAGCTCATGATAATTAAGAAAGAGGAATAGGAAATAAAAGAATTCACAAATAAGGCTTCAGAAAGGTATATTTCTACAAATTCAGAGAATTGGTCCACAATATGTCACGAAAGAAGAGTAATGGAGAGACAGTATTTCTTTAAATAAGAAATATTAAAAGGAAAAGTTATCCTAATATGAAGGAAGAGTAGAAACTGTAATAAGGGATAAGATTAGCTACATCAATATGCCTTCACTGATCTTAAATACAGAAAGGAAGAAAATGGAAATGAGAAGAAATTTCAAAGCCAGCATACGTTGATCTCAATCTGTGCTATTGATGAACTGAAGATACGACAAACCTTCCCTCATTCTTTTCAACTTCACTTACACTTTCCATGCGATTCCCTTTCAGCTGATCAAAACCAGCCTCTGAGGAAAAATGATTACCTTTCTGTGAGATCAACAAGTTGATCTGGCTTACGGAGCAGCTGTACCATTATTCATGACAATATAAGGAATAGCATGGAAATGTAAGGAAGGACTGTAAAACTTGGCTGGCTGTTTCATCAGTAGCATGGTTCTGCCTTGGCATGTGTTGACCATAAAGCTGCACTCTATAATGTTTGTAAATATAATATCATAAAAATATAAAGACAAAATGGAAAAAGAAAAATGTACAAACTATAATCATACTAGAAAAATTCATATAATGTGCTAATACTAACTGACGGACAAGATAAGACCACGACTTCTCTGCAACAGAGAGTTTCTTCAACAAAACTCTATGAAGATAGGTTATTTTCTTAATTTTTTAGATAATTTGTTATAGGACACAGCTACAGTCAGGCAACTAACAAAATTTTTATTGTTGAATTATGGGCACGTACTCACCTCTGTGAAAGTCAGAAGGAACTAGAATAAGTATACTAACTGATATATCTCTATGTATTCTGTTTTTAGGTTGGTTGAATTTCACATTAGGAACCATAAAGAACTTTGAATCAGTCTCAGGGTTATTACTGATTTTATTTGAAAATTTGGGAATGACTATACCAGGAAAGAAGAAGACAGCAAACATCGTCCTTGACTTTAAAAAGGGGAAAAGGAAGATAGATGACAAACAGGTTGTATGTGTTTCTACTGGGAATCATATAAATGCTCATTTGAAGTGCATTTCTCTAAAATGCATATGTGTATATTATGTGCGTGAGTTATCTGCCTATATAATTAATATATTTTCCCAAAGCCCTGATATTATAAAAATATATAAATATTTTCCCTTATGTGTCATAAACTAAATAAACTGATGATTCAACTCTTATAAAAATTTGTTTGATTGATTTTTGAATTCTCTGTCATTTAACATCTAATGGGATAAAGAAAGAATCTGCTTTGTTTCAGGGGAATTAAATGTATGTGTGTGCCTGTATATACGTCTCACAACAGTAGAGAATTCACATTGTTCATGCACCTATGACTGTCCCAGTAACAGGAAGGTATTTGGTGCATTTCTATTAAAAAACTTCTTCCTCATGAGTTTTTAAGCACTTTGGTTGAAACAACAAGTGGCTTATAAATAATAAAATGATAATTCTGTGACCTAAAGACACACTCTTCATGTACCTGTCAAGATTATTCTCAGCTTTGAGGCATCTCTAAGCAATGCAGCCAAACAGACATCCCTCCAAGGATCTCTGGAGAAGCAACAAGGTCTAGATTCAGAAGCTGGTCAGACATATCAACGTGATGCTTTAGTAAATACATGTCAGTAATCCTAGTTAGCACACTGGCATAATGCTCTCCTATCATCCCTACATTGTTTTTAAGGCTCCAAATTTCAGGCAGGACTACATGAATCTTTTCATTTGTATAATCTTGCAGTGGTGCAGATCTACTTACTGCACTATACCACATTGAAAAAGGTAGATGTCCCTTAAAGAAGCAAGGACAAAAAGGAGAATTATTATACCTGTCTGCTCAGAGAAATTCAAAGCCCAGGTAGAGGGTAACACTTCTCTGTAGCCTAAAAAATCAATAGCAGTCCTGGAAATGGAGGGAGGCTGCACAACAGCTGAGTGTCATTCTGAAGTCTAAAGGAAAATAAAACAAAAACAAACTCTATTTTTTCTCCCTACCATTTTTCTATGACACAAAGAAATTATTCCCATTTAGTGCCACTCTGATGTTGACTTTGGAGTTGAACCTGGTTCCTACACAAAGCCCCCTGAATCTTTCTCTTATATGTACCCTTAGTCTGCACTTCTACTTCATGTCTGGATACTGATGTTTCTATACTGTGTTGACGTATCTTTACTGATTTGTTAGGCTTTGAATCATAACTTACTCCTCAAACCCAACTTATGTTGCCACTAAATTTGACCTATTGCTCAGATTCTGACACATTTATGCAATGAAGAGTTGTAGATACACAGAGAAAGTATGTTTTAAATTTCACTAGCAATCCTATCAACACCCTCAGGTTCTGGATGCAAAAGGAGTGAGAAAAAAAAGTTCATGTTAAATTAGTAGCTGAGATGACTGTACTGTCCATTTTGTCTCCCCATCCTTTCTTCCATCCTTGCTTCACATTTTCTCCTGTTTTCTTTTTCTCCCTATCCCTCTCCTCCCCCAATCTGTTGTTTTCTTTTACTTCTAGAGATAACTGTGGTAAATAAATACAGATTTAATCTTCAAATCCCCCATGAAGAGAAAATGCACAGTCCAGGTGAATGGGGGAAAGATAGACAAGAAAGGGAGAGGGAAATATAAAGAAAAGAAAAATCACTCTGCCGATCAAATCTTTCATTTCCAAACAGAAATAATTACAGTGATGGTCAGTGGGGAGATTTTGGCAATTTACAGTGGTATAGCAGCAAGTTCCTATCAACAAGATTTGATATTCAGGGCAAGCCATGGAACTACAGGTCCTGAAGCATTGCCTATAATCTTTATTTCATTTTTAGATGTTATGCTGTAATAAAATGTAAAAAGGGAATACATAAAAAGTTATAGAGGTGGGAAAAAACATGGTTTGAAGTTGTATGGCATTTCTTGACAGGGCATGTTCCTAAGGATATGCAGAGAATAACAAATGCTATTTGAAATAAGTACAATAGAGATCTGAAACTAGATTGAAAACCCAAGTCAATTTTCCTGAGTGTCATTTGATTAGCTTTCTTATATAGAACTGAAGCTTAAACAATGCTGGGGATTCAGAGTGGAGAGGTGCTTGGGAACACAGTGAGAAATGGGTTACTCCTACCAATTTCATTTCTGTAGCTTTACAACATTATCATTGCACATTGTTTCAGTGTTTTTGCAATAATCCATAAATGAAGCAATGTCAGAGGGAATTTGATTGATAGCTGGGAAAACACAAAAACTGTGAAAGTTATTTCTTTGCTCGCTCTCTGTCTGTCACTGCCTTCTGGGCAAGAGATGTTACCAGTAGCTGTATAAAATAAATGGAGCCTATTGCCTAGCTGTGTGTATAAGGGAAAACATTAATGACTTTCTGGATATTGCTTTGGACAACTAAAAGGTGACAAATATGCATGCAACATATTTGACCTGTGGATTGATTTGAGTGGTTTATGCTAGTGGTGCTTTCTTTTACCTGACATCGCTTGCTTTTTTATCTCTGAATTTAGCAAAAGAAGAAACAGCTTTTGTCTTGCAACAGAATTAACCTTGAACTTGTTTTACACCTTTGGGGAACTTTAGATTGAGAATGAGTGCATAGGTAGCATTTTCATCTGAATCTAAAATAAAAAGGTCCTTCGGAGATCATATTTGAGCTTTGCATGCTTATACATACATGTATATCTCTCCCAAAAGGATTGAGATATACAGCAAATTCATACTCATATGCTCTTTGTTGTTTCATCTATACTTGCTCCATTTCTCTCTTACTCTTCTTATTATTTAATGTTCAAATTCTCTAACTGTTCTTCAAAGTTTGATTACTTTCAAAGGGCAATTTGTTTGGAACCCTGCTCTTCTTTGTTTGTTTTTGTTGTTGTTGCTTTTGTTTGTTTGCTGTGGGTTTTTTTGTGTGTTTTTTTGTTTGTTTGGGTTTTGTTTTAACCCATAGCAGAACATCTTCTTTAAAACTCGGAAGTGCTCACAGAACCTGTGTTATGTATAAGAATTAACATCCAGAGACTCAATGGAGATAGTAATGGAGATGGTCCTAAGAAGGCCAGGGTGATTACAGCTTTCCTTTGGGAGTCCAACCTGCAGATGTGCATCAAAACTATAACCTTCTCCTTGCTTTAGGAAAAAATGCTATTTTAAGAAATGTTTTATATTACTAATGTTATTTACCTTTATCTACCTCTATTTTTTTATCTCTCAGAACTCTGTAAATCTGTCTGTCTCTCTACTTAACCTTGTAGTAATGAAGTGTAAAGCAGCCTCTGTTTGAAGAGTATTTGAATTCTCAGTAAGGTTCCTGAAATACATACTCTGAAAGTAATGTAATGTACTTAACTCATGATTATGAGAAGTGATACAGCATGCGTAAATTATAATTGTTCCTCTTTGGGTTGATCCACTTCTGTTCTACCATTTGTGTATAGTATACCATGGCTTCCTCTAATGTATGTTAATAAAAATTTCAGTTCATAGTGTATGTTACGGCACATACTGTGCGTGAGTACCAAATGATGACAGACTTGGTGGGCTTCCATAACAAATATTGCCCATGGGGAAAAGTCACTTCTGAGGCTGTGGTAAGCTGTCTCAAAATACTATTTGCTTGCCTTTTCTTTAGGATTTATTGTATTTTATCATGTATTATATATTTTATTCACAGAAATCTTTCTAGGGATAAGGACTTCGGTACATAACAACAGCTCCCTTGAGTGGGAGATTTCAGGGCGACCTGCCAGCTCTTCTTGCTGCAGATGTCAGGCCATCTGGCTGCCATCTCTGGGGCAGGACTCATCGAGGGAGTTGGCTGGCGCATCTCCCCAGCAGGAGTTACTTGGTAGGGGTAGGGAGCGGAGTGTGTAAGAAAAAGCTATACCTAGTTACCATCATGGGAAGTTTGTGAGTGGAATTGTTTTTATGTATATATGCATGTAAATAGATAGAAAGGCAGATATAATGGGAGATGTTACAGAAAAGATTATTCAAGGTTAAAACTGAGCATTGGTAACTCGGATATGAAAGACATCTCATTCATGGTATTCAACATTTTTAACGTTTCTGTTCCATCCTTTTTGTTTGTTGTTTGTTGTTTGTTTGTTTGTTTGTTTGTTTTATTTGTTTCTTATGATAATGCAGATAATGTCTGCAAGCATGACATATGAATTCTGGTATGTTTTATGAAAGTATTATATCATTGAATGTATTTAAGTGGACAGCCATCTGTTGTCCAGAGAGTTACAAATCTTTCACTGACCTGGAACACTGGATAATAATTAACTTAGGTAATATTCCATCCAGATAGATGTACTTTGAAACAAGAGGATGGTGTGGCCTCAGAAATCAGACCTTTCTGTTTTTTCTACAAGGATGAGGATTTGACACAATGGGTATTTCCTAAGCAGACCTGAGCACCAGAGACAGTGGTAAAGACATATCTTTATAAATGAAGAGATGTCCACCAAAAACTGAATCTTTGAAGCTGACTATAATTTGATGTAGGATAATGAATAACAACAACAATAAATGAAAACAACAACAGCAAATGAAAATAATACCACCAACAAAAAACCACTAACCAACCAACAAAACCTAACAAACAAATAACCCCTACAAAGAAAAAAATAACCCAACCAAATAAAACAAAACAAAAAAAGACCCTAATAAACTTCAAGCAATGGTCAAATGTCATGAGATCTCTGAAGAATGGTTTCTGTATCTCATACCAGGGCAGATAGGTCTAGAGAGATAAGCATAGCAGAGGTCTCAAGAATGTAAAAGGGTCAGTGACATCACTTCCTAAGTAATACTTCTGTAATCAAGTAGTTGTCAGGAAGATGGAAAAGCTATCCTTGTCATAGCCTGCCAAGCTTTTTAGTCAAAAATCAGTTGTTGCCTTGTCTTAACATCCATTCTTCAACAGGAATGATGGTATGGAAAGTGCTTACATTTCCTGACATGGCAATGTTGATGGTACTACAAAGACGTAAGTTAGCATGTTCTTCAAGGACTGATATTGTCCAATGAACTTCTGGGAATGCACTTAGCATGCTTTAGAAGTGCCCCTGTGGAAGTTAAGAGGCTCATGACTTTTTGCCCTTTGCCACTATTTGCTGTCATTACACTTAGGCAGACAACAAGGTTAAGATCAGATTTTGCCATGGAAATCTCTCCTTCATGGAATAATCAGAGAAAACAAGAACACAGCCCTGAAAGAGATCCATCCCTGCAGTCAGTACTGTCTGACTGAAGCCAGCCCTTTGTTCTCGTACGCAGCTATGTAGTCAAGCAATTTTACTTCTCAGATATATATCTCTTATGTAAAACTTCTTAACAGGGCTAGTCAATCAAAGGATGTGATAAGGTTTCAGGTATCTGTTTGTTAGTCAAAAGGAAGGAAAACAATATGGTAAGATCATAGAATCATAGAATCATCTAGATTGGAAAAGACCTTCAGTATCATTGAGTCCAAACAACAACTCTACATGTCCATTGCTTAACCATGTTGTGGAATAATGACTAGAGGTGACTTAAAAATTAAAATCATACTAAAGGTGCAGCATTGTTCACACATTAAGGAAAGGTCTAACATCAGAGAAACTTTCAGGGTAGAGTGCAACTGGCATGCAAGGAATCCA
>WUAM01000334.1:9898919-9917079 GCA_024336885.1 Actenoides hombroni | reverse complement strand
TTCATTGTTACACTGTACAGTTAAGCACACAGGGAAGGATCTCCACTACTAGAGCTTTCTTTCTTATATACCATAAATGTCTTGGTAGTCATGTAGGGCAAGCCATGTAATATTGGCCGACTAATCAACAGTTTTGATGACATAGGTCATCTTTGCCTTTTTCTGAAGATCTTGCAATAGGTTCTGATGGCTCAAAACAATGAAAACAAGGGAACATTTTGAAGGGCATAGCAACTGGAGTGACACATGACATGCCTTATGAATGAATGAGTATTACTGATCATTTCATGAAAGGAATGAACCTGCTTCTTTCAAGTAACAGGTTCTGTGAGCTCTGAAATCCAACAATCCAATCCCTTCACTCAAAAAAACCCCAAGTTAACTGATTCTCCCTGACTCACAACAGTGCAAATAAGGGCTCACTACAAAGAGATGGCACAATGAGAAAAACCTGTGAATACATATTCAGGAGATAGATTTACACCAAACTTTAACTCACAGAACCTTTCTTTGATGATTATGGTTCACTTTACCAAAGATCCCAGATGTTCTTATCCAGCTTGGTGTCCTAATGTGCTCGAGATGGATAAACATATAGAATAGAAAGTCATCGTGAAAGATACTTCAGTCAGAGGTTGTACTACTATGCTCCAAGTTGACATTTGAACCTTTTTGTCTTCCTTCTGCTTTCTCTTCCTTTCTTTTTTTTTTTTTTTTTCCCTGAGAAAAACATATTTATCTACATTACCTATCCTGTGAGTTTTATGGTTTTTGTTATCATATAATGGCACTAAAAAGCTGAGGATTAAAAAGTAAAGTCATGAGTTGTATCTTTGGGAGGAAGGTAACTTCGTGTTTAAAAAAAGAAACACACTAAAAGTTGTTGCAAAATCGTACATAAAACATCTTAAATAACTTATTAATAAGTAATATTTTGCAGCTGGCAACCCCTTCAACAACAGTTTAGTGAAGAACTTAAAAAAAAACCCTCAACACTTTGGAAATATAAAATTCTATGTGTCAATTCTTATCATCTATCTTTAATAACAAGAGTGTAGACAATGCACATCTCTGGATAAAGGAGAAATTCATCAACTCTGGAGAAAGAACATCCCTTTCCTTTTTTAAAAAATTTCTTTAGGGCTAGTGCAAGTCAGCAGCTAAAGTATAAAATCCCTTGAAATCTAGTTCCTCACTTACTCATTGAGAATGGACAGCAACAATAGCAACAATTAAACTTCCCTTCAGTTACGCTCGGTAATAGAGTATTCCTCAGTCTTTATACAGAATTTCTATGAGAGAAAGTATAATTAAATCCTGCTCTCTTTTATTTCACCTTTCTTTTCTTCATTTCACTCCACCATCAGTGATCTAGATCAGGGCATCTACAGTGCTTCTCATGTAGCTGCTGTCAAAGGTACATTTTTTTTAATTGCAGTGAGTAGAACATTTTACAGACCTGCCAACCAGTTGTCATATGCTCATGTTCCTCTTTTACTACCAGAATGGTCTAAATATGAACCAGTTGTGAGAGAGAGAAATAGAAATATTCTTTGTAAGTAGTCATTTGAGTATGCACTACAATTTTGCTTGTATAGTACATATAAGTCCTTTTGTCTGTTCCCACAATAAGGTGCACAAGTTTCTTCTAGGATAGAGATAAAGCAAATGCTCATGTGAAAGTGTATCCATACTCTATAGTTATCTGCTATTAACTCTCAATCATATACATGTACTTCACTCTAACTGTGAATTAACTATGTTCTTGAGGCAGAAGCTCATTCTTAGTTTGGGAAAGATAACTTGATGTGAATCATGACTGACTCATTTTCATATCCTTACGACCATTTTTTTACCATGTTCCTTACTTTTCATTTAGCTAGAGGTTTTGATTGTAAGGTATATTGCAGCAATTATGTAGTCCGTATTAATAAAAATCTGATTGTGATTTCACAGAATACTTGATTTTCCCCCATGTTTGTCATCCAAGAAGCAAGCCCAATAATAAACAGTCTAAGCAGACAATTAGTGTTGATATTAAATTACTAAGAAAGAGAACATTTGCACAATAATGGTTGGTAATAATGTATGAGCTCTCCATGGGCTACACTGTATTTACATAAATTACTCATCCAGTAACTATGAGTGTGATGGATTTAAAGTTTCTTCTAATAATTTATAAAAATTATGCTATGACCCACTTATTTTGATGTTTTGTTTGTTTGTATGTATGTGGTGAATTAGTTTAGTATCTAGACTGTCAGGAAAGCAACTCAGAAAAGTGGAGAAGGAATTTCTGATATACACATCTTGATATACTCTCCACAACGTACAGAGGTGTTCTATAGAGGTGTCCTGTATCAGTCCTTCCCTAAGTTTGTCCAGGTATTCTTCTAGAATATCATTATGATTCTGAGGAACCACAAAGAGTTGTGGGGCATGGGAGGTGGGAAAGCAGAGGTGAGCAAGTGTTAAAGAAACAGTTAGAAATGCTTCATGAGACTCAGATCTCAGCATCAAACTGTAAGAATGTAGGATCAGGGAGGCCATCTTGAGTTGGGGTTTTTTTTTTTGTTTTTTTTTTTTTTTAAGGGCACGTGGAATCAGGGAAGCTGAAAGAAATTTCCTCTGTGCTGTATATCAGATTCAAGTAACTTCTGGTTTGCTGGTCATACAGCCACTTTATTGTCATGTGCAACTTGAGGTAGTGAATTTTTCTGAGAAACACTTTACACTATCTGTTGTTGACCTTGTATAAACCAGGCCACCCATCCTCTGAACTGGTACTGCTTTGGGTCCACCTGCCTGAGCTGCGAAGAATCTCCCATCAATTTGACACATTTTTGAGACATAATGTTAATAAGGCACATGTGTGTGCATAATGTAAAATGTTTCAAACATTTCCATATTAGGCTTTTATTCTACTTTAAAGGTATACAGTATTTACCTCAAGATGCTTTTGTTCATTCTTAAGCACTAGTTCTTAAGGAAGAGAGTGGCATGAACCTTAATTCATTAAGAAAAATCAGTAAATTATGGAAGGTGAGCAACACCTTATAGCCAAAATCTAATGTGATAAATTGATGATTCTTTTCTCAAACTGTGCCTTCCTTAACAAATTACTATAAAGTAATTTATTAAACAGTCTGATAATGTTACCTACAATTTGCATTCACTGCTGAGTACTAGTATTCACCAGGACTGCTATAAAAGAGTAATCCTACAAAGACCCATCACCACTACCCCACAACAATATTTTCATGTAACTCATATCCTCTGAAAGCCATATGCACAATATAGGACTTGAAGAGTGTGAAAAGAAAAAGTTGAAAGAAAGGATTAAAAGTACAGCTATTCCTGTAATTGTGACATTGAGTAACAAATATGTAGAAATCCAAATCTTTTTGAATATAAATTCATGAGCCCAAGAAGGGGCAACTTTGGAATAAATTAGTCACGGTGAATAGTTTACCCAATTTTATTACAATCTGGAAGTGAGGAGCTCAGTATGATATCTGTTTTACCTGATTTTTAATGTCCTGAAGCAATTGCCATGTTGTTTTCTTTGTAATCAGCAGCTTTTTAACAGGCAAGCAATTTTCCAATTTAAATAGTATACAATAGATCATTTTGCTGCAGACATAGCCTGTCAGTTTTGGCTCTATATCCTCAATACCCTATTGATACCTTAAGTGAACCTTAGAGTTTCTTCATCAAGAATATGGAATTTTAGTCTGGATATGGTTCAAGATGACTCCCAAAATTTAGTATATTTTCATAAACAAAGTTGTTCTGAAAGTTGTTCTCATTTTGAAAGGTTCATCTCTAAAAATGATCAGATTCTCCAATTACTTCATTATACATATTTATACAGGCAGGCAAACAAAGTTGTCTCTCTCAGTAGAAACTCCACTGAATTAGTATCAGTCCAGTTGAGCTATCGATCTGAAAAAGGTCTCAAAACCTTTTAAATTTGGCTGTATTTGTTAATATTTCTGTCTAAACATGAATACATTTCAATAATATCAAAAAGAGCTGTTTGCTACAAGTCTCAGAGTGACTTGTATTAAAGCTTGGAGCATTGCAGAAGCTATTTGACTGGCGATCCAGTGACCACATAACTCTTTCCTCACAAAATAATTACATATCTTATTTCCTGACCTACAAATCAAAACCAACTTGGACAAGTTTGTATGTCAGTATTCTGGATTTTTGACTATGACCAAACTCTGTCACATCAGTATTCATCACTTATGCCTCAGGTTGAAAGGGGAAGGAAAAGCAAAACAAACCCAAACAAAAAACTGGAAACATGAGAAAAAGAGATCAAAGGACCAGCCATGAAAGAGGGAGAAAATGCTTTTCAAGTGCACTGCAGTTTTTCTCTTGGTAATACAGTCTTATCACAAACCCTAAGCAAAGCAAACATCACATTGTGAGAATATAATATTTTTGCTTAGCAAAAATATATGTGTAAAATGTAGATGTATATATATGTTATATATATATATATTTATATATGTGGGTTTGTTGCTCATTAAAAGTGCCTGATTTTTCTGAAAAGGTACTTGAAAACAAAAGGAAGAGTAAAAAAGTCTGATATCTTAGAAAACTTGCATTTCTTGAAAGAATAGAGGAGTGGTCAATGTCTGAAGTCCCTTAGGGGTGTCCCTGACCTGGCATGGATAACCCACAGGCTGCAGTCCTTTGCTCAGCCTGTCTCTATGAGTTGTGAGTTGAATAGTATTCTAGTCTAGAGCTTAACATGAAAGGAGAGAAAAAGGTAAACCTTGAAAATGCAGCCTATTATTTAAAAGATGAAGAGATTTCTACCTATTTCATGTGTAATGCATTGCAGGTACATGGTTGTTAAATAAATTCAGCAATGAAGGGTTTGTAAGGAAGATGCAGCATAGTAGGAATCTGGAAGAAGACTTAGGTGTGGTGTGGGAACAATCAAACAAGACAACAGAGAAAATGCTGTTAGATTTGCAGTACTGTTTAGGGCAGCTTCGTTCTGTAAATAAGTTAACTTCTTCTGAGGGTAAAGAAGGGGGATAAAAACTGCTCACAGAAGTAACAAGGTACTAACTTCAAGACCACACATAGATTCTCTTAATATTTATCTGATATGACCAGTGTTAAACACAGAGGTGAGATTATGCTGAGGAATAAGTTCCTGCACAACTCAAAGGGAGATTTTTCTGCTTTGCACTTAACAGCTTGATCTGAACACTTAATGACAGGGCTTCTTTGTCTATAATCTCTTTTGGTCCCTGCCTAGATGACCTGGTCTAACTGACTGAGGCAAGTTCTCTGCTTATCAGAAGAATGTAGGTCATCCTCACTGACTCTAGCAGTGAATGCAAGAGGACATAGTCTAATAATTTCAGTTTTTCCTCCTTTCTACCAGTATTGATGTCTTTGGCTTCAAAGTTAAGTCAAAAAGTGACCACTGACATCTGCAAATGACAGTAACTGTACAAGATGACATTGAGGTATTCTTAGGATAAGAGTAGGAAAAAACATAGTTTGCTACAGTCATTGTCTCTGTAGGAATAAAAATTGCTCATTCAGAATTTTATTTTTATGGTCTATGAGCTGCAAAGACCATTTAAGGTCAACACTTCATACTGTATAAGATAAACATTTAAGAGGTAAATACTTTTATCCAACTTTGCTGCAAGCAAAGAAATAGACCATGAAAACTCAAGAGAATGTGCTTGATGTTTTCATGCTATTACTTTTACTGAGCTAAAGCTTCAATATTAGAGGTGTTCAGAGCCTCATATTAATGTGCAAGCTTTGAGACATCACCAAAACAAAATTTCATTGGCACATCTATAAAAGAAAATATTATATAGTCTAAGGATTACATGTTCTGTCATTGTGGTATCAGAACTGTTTTTTGTTTTCACTAATGTTTATGTCAGGGAGAACAGGGAATCACAACGGCCGAGGTCTAACCACAGGTCTTCCTCTGTCTATCTCACTGTACCTAATTATTTAGGCTAAAACTTCCTTAAACTGTTCCAGTGTTTTACTGTGGATATCCCAGCCATAATAAAACACATGTTTGTTTGGCTGCGAAGTGGTGGTTCCAAACACCAAAGTCACCTTAGAGTGAATAAGAGACTGGGTACTTCTAATGGTTGATTAATGCAATGGAAGAAAGTGATGTTATGCCACCTGGGGGACCCTAAGCACTTGCATTCCAATTGGAGTATTGCTTAGAATTAGATAGTAGGAAACATCATTATGTATGTGAATTTAAACACTTCTGCCCATTCAGGAAGTAGCACTAAACTGAGTAGAAATGTTTAATTCAAACAGTATAGGAGAGTGGAGCTTAACTTTTGTAGTGTAGATCGGGTGCTGAAAGACCTACTGAATTTCCTATCTTATATTGCTGACAATACTTCCCATGAAGGTCTCTGTCTGTCTTGCTGAAACCAGGTTACTGTTTAGACAGCATAGTAGGAACTGCAGCATGGAAAAACAGCAAGATGGAACTTGGGAGTGGGGGCTGATGGTTGAGATAGTGTAGTGGGCTGGGAAGGGAGCGTGTGCCTTAATTTCCTCTAAAGCTAAGAAATTTTGTGTTGGTTAGATGCTGGAAATACTCTACACTTTTAGCACACAGAAATACATTTTTCTGCTTATTTATATTTACACATCCAGAGGGAAATATTTGAGGAGTAGTTATTAGTGCATAACTCCCTTTCGTAGCTGTGTGGTCAAACATTCAGCGATGGGAAACACACTCCCTTCATTCTGGATTCATTACTTGTTTTCTCATTTGAAGAACAGCTTAATCTCAGGCTAGGAGAAAAGTGTTCTATTACCCTCCTGTCTCTCCAGTCACTGTACCCTGGAGTTGCTGGGTAGGATACTTGCAAGGGAAACAAAGGATGAAGTTTTGAATCCCTTGAGAAAACAAGGGACACAAAGCCAGACTTCCTGGGGTTTTTTTGTCAAGTACACCTCTCTTGGTGCTCTTTCTGAAAGCTAGATGATTCCAGTAACAGTGACTGTATTTTGCAGTTAAAAAAGAACACCTGTGGTTAACATGAAGAAGTCAACAGAGGTCCTCATGCCCTCACAACTTTTGGAGTTACTATAAGTTCAGGCAGGTACTACAGGCATGTTTCCAGGGTGAAATCCAGGGAATTTTCAAGATTGAAATGTGGCCTCCTGGTAGAGCACGGGTACTTAAGATAAATACTGTTACTCTGAATCAATGATTCTGAGATTAGTCTTAGACAGGTTAATTGTACCCATTCCTACTTTTGCCCTTACAATAGCCCATTCTCTTGATCTGTGAATGCCGTTAACCGTACAGCAAGAATCTATGTTGTTCCTATCAGATACACACGACGGTTGTGCTGCTTGAGAATTAACTGGAAAAAGCACATGAAAATTCTCACATTTTGGTCATACAAGATGTTTCCATTTCAGCTTCCACTGCCAGGATGCTTTAGGTACTTCCATGGTCTTTTGTTGCAAACGTGATAAAGCAGCAGCCAGAAAATACTCTTCACAAGGTGCAAGAGAAAATGAACATTAAAAGACTGAAAGTTATGCTTTTGATGTTTAAATGATTTGTGGTAGCAACCTTAACAGTGCTTTAATTACTATTTTACCCAATTAGTTTCCTTTGAAATTTTTGCTATGCTTTAAAAATACATTCTCAAATTTTGATTAGATTTTAATTTTGTTTTTTGAAGTCCCTGTTGTCTTCTCTACATGGTGAACCACAGAACCGTTGCTGCAGTAAATTCCTTTTGTTTTGCCTCGTACAAATTGTAAAACTGTATATTATCTTCATTTGTCTTCCTTCTTCCCACTTAAACATGTACAAGATTTTTTCAGAGGATGAATAGGGAAAGTAAATATTTATAACGATGTTTTGTGTTACTGATGAGAAATTGTCGTGCCATTACATTAGACAGGGTGAAAATAGAGTAAACTGTTAAAACAACAGACAACATAGGCAATAATTAAACCACAAGATCTTGATTCTCAGTTCCTTCTCTTCTGCAGTATACACAATAATGGACTCTGAAGGGGTCAAGGACCTTGTTATCTCCAAAAGCCTTTGATGTCACTTTCTGAAATACTCATTGCAAAAAATAAATCCTTTATAAGAAAAAGGGTGTGCACATTGCTTCCATGGATTACATGGACTTCATAAAACAGGGAATAATACCCCTATATGGTCTTTGGTTCATCACTGAGACCCCTTCACACTGTCTTACTCCACCTGGTATTTTTAATATATTCCTCAGCAGCAGAGCTAAAAGTTCTTCTTGTTGTCTCTGTAAAATACCCAAGAGTCTAGAGTATTCAGGGAAAAAGAAATAGACAAAATCCCTGTGGGTAATTTAAGGTCTGACTTATGAACTCAGTAGATTAAAATGACCAAATCTGTATAAATCAACTAAACAGGGCCTAGGGGAAAGCAGGGTAATGTTCTGAAAATATCCAAAATGGTGTAAAATATGTGGAGTGAGAGGGATTATTCATGGGTCACAAAAAAGAATAACAAGTGATGGGATAAGATTAAGGAAGGGTACATTTCTACTTGATAAAGTCTGTTTATCCTGTGGAACAATCTTCTAGTATAGAGAGTGAAGGTAGCTATTCTGACTCATTTATAGATAGGTCGAACAATACATTAATAAATGATCTGTAAATCTCTTCATTTCCTGAGGAAAACTGGCAGGATCTCCTAGTGGAACAGGTATTTTACCTCTCCAGTGCCTATGATTCTATCACATATGGGCCCTTTCAATTATCAAAGCATCACGTGCTCATTTCAGCAACATGACTCTCATTAATGTCAAAGGGAGACTCAAGATTAAAAACCCCAGGCATCACTTTAAAAATGCAAGAATTAAAATGATGTATCATTTCTCCACTAGAGAAATCAATTCCCCAAATACAAGACCCCTTCCTCTTTTTCTTCAACAGGACTACCCTTACTTATCCTTAGCACCCAAAAATAAATACTAAGGCCAGATTGTAATTAACCAAGAGCTTCTGAAGGTGAAAAAGAGAAAAGCAGAGACATGTTTTTAACCATTAAAGAAATTAAAGACTTTACTTTTCCAGGGAGAGCATGATTTAAGGGCTAATCAACACCATGGTCCTACATGTTATCTAAGAAATTGGAAATTACTGGCTACTAAACTCAGCTCTCAGAAAGTCCAGGGGGAATCTCTGCAAGGCCTCTGATAACTTTTGAGCCTAGGATTGAATGTCATTTTCCTCTTAATTACAAATTCATCATGTGTGTATCCATGTATATGTTTGCATTTCTGTATATATGTTTATTAATGTATGTACACATACTTATGCACATACTTTGTCTCCATATGGATCCACATACATTACAGTATATTACTCTTCACTCTAATTGCCTACTTTTTCCCTTGTCATGTTTAGCAGATTATACTCTCTGCACTCTGTTTTCCTTTCACTGTATTGGCAAAGACTTATAAATGCCCTATTTGCTTTCTTTTATCTCATTACATTATTCAGTGGTTTTCAATGCACACACATTCAGAAACACCAGCAAATAACTTACTTTCAAAGAGGTTTAAGAAAAGCAAATGTGTTTGTTAAAGAAAGAAGCATAAGACTGACTCGAAGCATAAGACTGACTCGAAGCATAAGACTGACTCAAAGCATAAGCAAAATCACTGCTTAGGGCAAAAGATTACCAAGGATACTAAAATTACTACAATCCCACTATTTTGCTAATGTCAGAAGTCCCCATGATCTCCATATGTACTGCTGTCAACAAAGAAAGTTAAGCTACAGCTAAGGTGGAAAGAGCATTTAAAGACCAGTGCAGTGCCAGGGCTGGTCATGAGCTTGCTGTTGCCTGCCTGGGTTCTGAATAATCCCCTGGAAATGCCTGATGCTCTCCTGTGCATGTAGCATAAGGTGCATCTACCTTAAGGATTTGGTAAGCTAGCCATATGGATGTGCTTTGTGTCACTATTTGTCTTCTTGCTGTAGAAAGCTAAGCGCACTACTAGTGTACTCTGAGGTGATTCCTTCCAGGGGAACCAAGGCAGAAGGTGCACACCAGAACACTGTCTAGAGGTCACCTCTTTCAATGTGGTTGCTTAGGTCCCCAGCAGTTAACTTTTTATGGATTGTGCAGCACATAAATGGGACTGGCACCTAGCATGAGTTTCTATTCTGGCAAACTCACAGTATGGACACATGATCTCAGAGACATAATAGAATGGTAATTCTGATTAGATGGTCAAAATCTTTCCGCCTCAAGGGTGGTCAAATGCTGGAAAAGGTTCCCAAAGGTCTTGTGGAAATATTGTTTAATGATATTCAGACTTTCACCAAACATGGTCCTGAGCAGTTTAAGATGACCCTTCTCTGAGTGAGAGGTTGACCAAGATGATTTCCAGCAATCTCTGTAGTCTAAACTACACCATGACTGTTTGGTTTGTTAGCAATGGCAGAAAATAATTGTTTATGGATCTATAAGCTGATGGAGATGAACATGAACACAGAAATTGTCAGTTTATATGTGTCCAATGCTGTTTTCTGGTATTGAGGCCAGCTGGCATGGAAAAGGCTATGTCTGTATTTTTATTAAATGCTTTACACCTTCGAAAGAAGGTAGATGTGTGAAAACTGGTCCCAGGCTTGTTCTAAGCCCAAAGCTCATCTGGAAATATGGATATCTCAAGCCAGATAGTTCAAAAGTGTGTTGGGGACCACTATCATAACTTAGTTTTGCAGCCAATTGACTTCTAGTATCCAGAAATATTCCATGTAACTGTCAAATTTATTAGAACTGGTGTAACCATGACACCAGAGACATATATAGACCTACAGTAAATGTAGAAAAATATTTACATTCTTGAGAATTATCATAGGTAAGGTATCTGAAGTGCTAGTCTTTCTAGAATTGTTTTTATTTGTCTGGGGTTTTTTTTCCTCAAAAAAACCTCAACCCAACCCAAAACACCTTGAAACTGTGATATTATGTTTTTTATTCCAGCTGTAAATTGTAACCCACAGCTATGTTGTAGTAGCTCTTAAAGACATATGTTAGATAATGTTTATAGATAGACTTGTTCTGTTTTATTAGTGCAATTGCTGTATATAGTGTGAGGTTGACTCTAGAAAAAAATCCTTTTAGTCAGAGATGGAAGAGAAGGAACAGGTTGAGATCAGGCAAAAAGCTACATGCAAGTGTTTCATATTCAGAAACGGTAACTTTTAAACTGGTTTTGATGGTATTTTTTCATGCATTTAAGTGTATTTTCATAGTTTCTTACCATTCATTTTCCCCACTCTAAATGTGGGGTTTTGATTTTGTTGTTTTGGTTTAGGTTTTTCTTCTCTCCAGAAGAATCAAATT
Source organism: Actenoides hombroni (assembly GCA_024336885.1). Classification (NCBI taxonomy): domain Eukaryota; kingdom Metazoa; phylum Chordata; class Aves; order Coraciiformes; family Alcedinidae; genus Actenoides; species Actenoides hombroni. The sequence goes on along the minus strand of WUAM01000334.1, from coordinate 9,905,678 downwards.
TTTTCTTTTGTTTTGAATTCACTAAATCTCAAACAGAAATATGCTTAAGTCTGGGTAATTTGTTCTCATCTTTTATGTTCCTACTTTGTCTTTCAATGTAACATTGAAGATCACTTTAAAAAGAGGGAAAACTGAGTAAATGACAGGGCTGAAATGGAAAATTATGAAAGCTGTAAAATTTCCTCAGCTCCAACTTTGCTTCTCACTCTTCTGGCACAGCTTTATTTTACTGACCTCTCTGATAAAACAAAAAAAAACATTTATAACCAAAGTGTCCGTAAGAAAATGGACACAATCAGCTACTTCATATAAATGACAGTGTATACAAAATTCCTCACTGATTATATTATTTTAATTATGATTAGTGCTGGAAAAAAAGTGCTGCACTGATTGTTCAGAGCAGTGAATAATTTGGTTTATTCACAAATTATACTTTTTCTTTCTCATCATCGCATGTGAAATACAGCCGCAGCTATATTCTTTGCTTCAGAAGTTTACTTCAGTGAAGGGCAAGACCAGACTCTTGAACATTTTTCCAGAGGAACTTACTTCTTTTGGCATGGATTGAAGTCCACTGAAGAGTTTTTAAATCTGCCAAAGAAGCTTCATTGCTACTGATCTGTTCTGGATTTCAGCAAGTGACCTCAGGGTGACTCTCTCTGCAAGCTATCACTCTAGTGAGTCTTACTTTCAATAAGGGTTTTTCTTATTGAATTAAACCAGGTTACCTTGTGAATGAACACAACATAAGAAAAAAAAAACCAAAACTAAACAATCCAAGCATGAGGAAAAACAAGTGTGAGTTGTTGAAAAGAAAAAAAAAAAAAGGTTTTTTCCCAAGGAACAAAACTGAGAAAGATATATTTATTACATTGTAGAAGTAAAAATAATTCAGCAGAAAATATATGTGGTATTGCCAATGAACAAACACAAAAGTAGATATAAGTAGTATAAAAAGAACTAATACAAATTCCTATAACAAAAAAAATCAGAAGCAGGCAAACAAAGAAACAAAAATTTCCCATTAACTATGTTACTGTCTCAGACTTTGACAATATTATACAGACTTTAGACAGACAACCTGTGATAAGTTCATAACCTCCCCTTCAGAATCAATCTCAATAGCCACTAAAATAAGAGAACATTACAGTGCCATAACAATGATTTTATGAAAGGGATTACACAGTATGAACAGTCATAACTCCATCTCATTGAGAATGACAGTTTCAATCTTTCAGAAGTAGAAGTAGTAATGCTGAAGTAACGCTTGGGTATTGCAACATACAGAAATAATACTAAAAAGGAAATGTGTCTTGAGGATAGGTGGTAAGTTATCCATGATCTGAAGCTTATAAAAATAGTTCTCAAGTATGCTGCATGCATGGTTTTTACCTGTTCTGGAGCTGCTTTGAAAGATCAGGCAACAGAAGCTGATAGTCCACTCTATTTCTTGTGTTCATCTACAACATATGCTGTATATACAATGTCTGGATTTACATGCATGACTTCCTTATGGAGTTTTATACCACTCTTTATAAAGACTGTTGTTTTATCTTACAGGAGTTGTAGGTATGTATATACACATTGAAAGGTAATAAATTCTTTCATATTCAAACCAAAAGTTTTCTTGATGTCTTTTAAGTAAAGTGCCCATCAGGGCTAAATCTAGTCTCCTGGTTTTTTTCCTCAATTGTGACAAGCTGCTGTGGTGGATGGTAAGCCAAAGACACTTTTAGCAATAGCTATCCAAACTAATAACAATCAAGAATACACTTACTTTTCAGAACTAAACACATCTCTTGACTATTTCAGGGCTTGGCAAAAGCAACTCTTTAGATGAAAATGGTAAATAGCTAGACTATAGAAGATTAGAACAGAAAGCATTTTATAGATTCATAGAATTGTTTCAGTTGGAAAAGACGTTTAAGATCATCAGATCCAATCAGTAACCTAACACTGACAATCCCAGAACTAGACCTTGTCTCTAAGCACCTCGTCTACATGTCTTTCAAATATTTTCCTGGTGGGTGGGTGACTCCACTACCTCCCTGAGTAGCCTGTTCCACTGCTTTACAACCCTCTCTGAAGAAATATTTCCTACTGTCTAACCTAAACCTTCTGTGCTGCAACTTAAGGCTTTTTTGTCTTATCTCTTGTTACCTAGGAGAAGAGACTGATTCCCACCTCGCTACAACCTCCTTTCAGGTAGTTTTACGGAGTGATAGGTTTTCCCCTGAGCATCCTTTTATCTTTGTTACCTTTCTCAGGACATGCTCCATCATTTCAATGTCTTTCTTGAGGCCTAAAACTGAATGCAATGTTTGAGGTGCAGTCTCATCAGTGTGAAGTACAAGGGAGCAATCACTGCCCTAGTCCTGCTGGCCACACTAGTGCTGACACATGCCAGGATGCCACTGGCCTTCTTGACCACCTGGGCATACTGCTGGGTCATGTTCAGCTGACTATCAATCAACATCCCCAGGTCCTTTGCCACCCAGGAGCTTTCCAGCCACTCACCCTGAAGCCTGTACTGTTGCAGGGGTATGTTGTGATCCAAATACAGGACCTGGCACATGGACTTCTTGAACGTCATCCCATTGGCCTTGGCCCATTGATCCAGCCTGTCAAGACCCCTCTGAAGAGCTTTCCTACCCTCAAGCAGATCTATGCTCTCGCCCAGCTTCATATCACCAGCAAAATTTGTCTTGTCTAAAAATTTACTGTGGGTGCATTCTATCACCTCATTCAGATCATTGATAAATATATTAAACAGAACAGATCCCAATACTGAGCCCTGGGAAACACCACTTGTTTCAGTGGATTTAACTCCATTTACCACCACTCTTTTGGGTGGCCATCCAGCCAGTTTTTCACCCAGCAAAGAGTACAACTATCTAAGCCATGGGCAGCCAGTTTCTCTAGGAGAATGATCTGGGAAATAGTGTCAAAGGTTTTACTAAAGTCTAGGTGCACAGCATCCACAGCCTTTGCCTCATCTACTAAACGGGTCATCTTGGCATAGAAAGAGAGCATGTTAGTCAAGCAGGACCTGCAGTCCATGCAGACTGGGCCTGATTATCTGGTTGTCCTGTACGTATCACATGATGGCACTCGAGATGATCTGCTCCATAACCTTCCCTGGCACTGAGGTCAGGTTGACAGACCTGTAGTTCCCTTGATCCTCCTTCTGGTTTTTCTTGTAGACAAGTGTCATATTATCCAACTGCCAGTCCACTGGAACCTCCCTCGTTACCCAGGACTGCTGATAAATGATGTGCACTTCACCAGCTCTCTCAGTACCCTTGGGTGGATCCCATCTGGCCCCATTTGATATACCAAAAAAATGTCTGAGTTCAGATTTCTCCAGATTTGTACCTTTATGGATGCCAGGCAAATGTTCTTAATAATGCTTCATGCCTGAAAATAGTAGTTAACAGTTAAAAAATTATAATATGTTAAATTAACTCCACTGAGTGCAAAATAAGTCTTCTGAAGGAGCAATGACTTAAGGCAAACAGTCCATCATTCCTTCATCCAAATCAATGTATCAAAGCTTAAGCTCAAGAGTTTGGTCCTAATTTTCATAGAATTGGTCTGAAATAGTACAGACACTCTTTTGAGCTCAGTAGGCATAAGACAATAAAATCAAAAGAGAAGATACAAAATGACGAATATGCAACTAAGTTGTCATTCTCCACCATATCCACAGCCACTTCAAGGCTTGCTCTGTTGGATGAAGATGTGGCAGAAGAAAAAGGAACTATGAATCTCTAAGCAATAAACCTCTAAGGACCGAAGTAAAATGAAGAGGCAGAGAAAATCAAAGGTTGTCATATGAGTCAGGTAATGAGAATAATTCAATGTTATTATTTCTTCTTCTTCTCCAAAAACTCCCACCAAATATTAGATTGATTATTTATCATTTTCATTATACTGATGGTGTAGGATATAACTAAAATAAAAGTCTTTTTCTGCTGAGTACTTTTCAGCATATAGGTCAGATTCGTCTCTCTCAGTTTTGGAAGTCTGTAGTCATCTGACCTATTTTAACAAGCCATTTCAGGATGAAATGAACAGCTCTGAGGAATAAGCAGCAGTGCTTATATCTCTCCTTTACTTATAAAGGACTTTAGAATGACTAGTTCATACTGAAATGTCTAACTTAGATGTCTTAACCTAAGTGAGATTAATTTTTCCTATTCTTTTCAACTAAGTTTATCATTCTGAAAAATAGGCACCTCATCTAAGCTAGTTGCCTAGATTCCCTCCATAGTCAATGGAGAAAAATAAGTCTCTCCTGAGGGAAATTCTTTCCACATTACCTGGACATCTTTCTTTTGAGAGCATGAGCCCTCCTCTTCAAGTGCTTCTAACCACAGAAACAGCCAAGCTGACTGGCTAGGGGCCTTCTAACTTGCAGGTGAAGATGACATAGATCAGAATCCTACTGAAAGCACAGTGTCTTTTCCAAAGACAATATAATTATACATATAAAATAACAAAGTCAGGGACATTTACTCTTGACTTCAGTAGAGGATGGATTTCACTCTAATGGCTGACTATAAGACAGACAGGGAAACATTAAGTAAGAGTGAAAGAACAATAAAAGTGAGTGAGAGAGAAAATATAAGATATAACTTCTCCAAACCCTGTGAGAAATAAACACATTTACAACTACTTTATGTACAGTTAAATTGAGATACAACTAAATTTACTTCCCAAAAACTAAGGCAGATTGAGAGACCTGGTAACAGACCCCAGAAATTCTGAAACAACCACACATAGTCTGCAGGGTAGAGAGAACTCGCATCTTGTGAGAGTTACAGCCCACAGGAATGAGTGCTGGAAAATGCCTGAATTTGAAAATATTCAGGATTAAAAAAAAAAACCAACATGATTAGATTCCCAGCTGATGAAAATCAGCAAATTAATGTTCTTCATTCAGCTATCTAAATAAACATTAATTCTAACCTGGACTCTGAGTCAACTTTTGTTTAATTCACTGTTAAATTCTGTTATTAAATTGATAAAAGTTGCTTTAGTACTTTTTTGAATTATTATTATTTAATTCAGGTAGATGAGGATTGGATTATTTTCCCTTTTAATCTTTATTTTTTCCTCTGTTTCCCCTCCAGTGATTTATTATACAAGCTGCTTACTAATATCCAAACAAAATATCTGTTGCTCCATTCTCATGATGAGACAGGGGTTTTTGCGTTAAAAATTTAACAAGGTGGGTAAGCATGGTACTGTCTTTATTCTGCTAGAGCATGAAAGAGACTTGTGCTGCAGTTTCCCACACACATACGTATTAGCTACCTCTTTCTTCTCTTTTTTATTTAAAATTCAAATGAGTGCAGGTTTGAGAGGAAGATATGATTTGAAGCCAGCAAGACTCACCCCTCAGGAATTTTAGATACTGCAATATGAATGAAAAGCTAGTCAGATGAATGACAGTCACACAGAGGAATCATGCATCCAGCATCTATACACATGCATGTGTATACACACACATAATGCCACTCACTGCCAAAAAAGGAGGCATGATTCTGTTGCAGTTTGTTTTCTCAGAACAAAAACTCTTGACAAAGCTTTACTTTTTATGTCTCCAACATTATCTCTATAAATCTGCTGAAATGAATAACACTGCAACACTGTGGAGTATCTGACATTCGTACCATTAAATTTTGGTAATCACTTGATAAATCTCCTATAAAATATAGCTATATCCCTAAAAATGATGTTGGGTTAAAAAATCTCTAATCTTTCCTCCCTTCATCATACTTTATTACCTGAATATATTTAGGGATGTGGATTTTTTTTTTTATTTTTATTTTAATGTGGTTGGGGGAACTTCAGTCATGGCTTGCTCCTTATGATCACAGATCATTTCTCTGTACTACGATGCTTTAGTCAATAAATGAAACTGATGTTTTTTTCTGTAATCACTTTACTCCAAGAGCTAGAGCTTAGAAATATAAACAAACAAGGAAAACAAAACAAAACAAAACAAAACCCTTGCCACCCACCAAGTATTTCAAACTTGAAATAAAATGCATACAGCTGGAAACAGATTCTCAGCAAAGTCAGTGCAATGTTTGCCTAGAGGAGAAGGTAAGGTCAGCTCTGTAGACTTCCTGAAACAGATCTCCCATGAATGTAAACTGACATAGTGCCATCAAAGTCAATTTACACCAAATGAAATCTTCCTTCTTTATTTTACTTTATCTATCTTTATGTTTCAGTGTTGCTGTCTACAGAGTCCAATGGTGAAAACCAGCTGGAGCCACCTTATAGAGGCTTTTGTGTATTTGCAGCTCAATGCCAACTGCCTTTGGAGGTCTGAAAGAACAGCCCAATACTACAGGTCATTTGTGCTTCTGTCTGTATAAGCAATAAATTCCATCACACAATTCTCTGCTGTGCAAACAAATAATAATAAAAAAGAGAGAGAGCAATTTTCACTTCTCTACTCTAAGGTAATATTCCTAAAATGGTGTCATTAGAGTTGGTTGGAAAAAGGAAGAAAAGGTCTTTCATGTCTTTCCAAATCTGACCACTGTGCTAGGACATAATGCAGTCAGATAAAGCTGAACACTTCCTTGAAGCTCTTTCCAACATAAGTAGTTGTATATTTAAAGCAATTTGCAGCTAATATTATTTTCTTTCCTTTTTTCCTCATCTCTGATAACACCAGGGTTTTTTTACTTACCTGCTTTCTTTCTCCTTCCCCCTTTCTTTCCCTTCAGATTTTCGCTT
>WUAM01000334.1:9763986-9790265 GCA_024336885.1 Actenoides hombroni | reverse complement strand
CATTCTGTACAACTACCTGAAAGGAGGTCGTAGCGAGGTGGGGGATCAGTCTCTTCGCCCAGGTAACAAGTGATAAGACAAGAGGAAATGGCCTCAAGTGCCATGGGACCTATGTTTAGGTTGGACATTAGGAAAAACTTCCCTGAAAGGGTTTTTCGGCATCGGTAGAGGCTGCCCAGGGAAGACGGTGGAGTCACCATCCCTGGACGTATTTAAAAGACACGTAGACAAGGTGCTTAGGGACATGGTTTAGTGTTGGGATTGGCAGTGTTAGGCTACTGGTTGGATTCAATGATCTGAAGGTCTTTTCCAACGGAAATAATTCTGTAATTCTATTAAAAAAGATTTGGGGCCAATTTCACAGAATGATAGAATCATTAAGGTTGAAAGCGACCTTCGAGATCATCAAGTCCAACTGTCTACTAAATATTATCATGATCACTAAATTTCTGAAGGAGTAGTGGTGTTCCATATGGCTTCTTCCTTTCCCAGAGGAGATCAGTTGAAGACAGCATAACAGGAGTCACAGGAATTTAGTAATCACACTGGCTAGTAAAAAAAAAATCACTAACACTAGAAGAAGTTCCTGAAAAAAAGATGTCTCTGAATTGCAAAGATACCTCTGAATCAGTGCTCTCAGTTCATATCTGCCCTTTAGGGCAGTGTCACAGAGCACTGTTGTATGAATTTTTTGTGAAAAGTTCAAGGGTAACATTACCCCCTTTCATATATTGGAAACATTAATTTATTCCATGACTACGTGTACCAGTAAAGTCAGTACAGTTTGAGTCCAATTTCTCAAATTTCTCTATTAGGCCTTGAGCTGATTTCCAGGCAAGCAGCCTCTCAGACCGCCTCAGATGCTGAAACTTTCTAATATATTTCAGTGCACTGATCAATAGGGTTCTTTTTCCCTTTCTAGCCACACAAGATACACAAGGTGAAAAAAATGCCACTGAATTAATATTTATTTTGCAACATAAAAGAGCCCAGCACTATCTACAAATGTTCTAATTAATTTGGATTAATTTCATGTGCAAAGTTTGGCTCTGAAGGTGTTGATGGAGTAATACATCAAAGAGGCTTCACCTCTGTAAAAAATCAATGCTGAAGTAACCTTGATTACTGTCTCTGTTGATGTCACACATAACACTAATCAGTCATGGTTTGCACTGAACACTATTATGAACAAATATTATTTGTTCTCTTATTGGCATATTTGAGACCCAGGGATAATATTTGCTGCAGCTCTCTAGGAGGAGGTTTTCACCTTAGGGAAATTGTACAGGTTGTTCAGGAACACATGGTCCAAGAGAAAAACTGAATGAACCTGAAAATCAAAAATGAGACATACTGCCATGCAACAAGGAGACGCTTGCCTTCCTCCATTTCCTTTCTTCCTTCCCTCTCTGATTGCTTCTCTGACTCTCTTCTTCCTTTTTGTCTTTGATCTCTTCTCTCTCTCTCTCTTTCCTTTTCTTGCCCTTTTCTTTCCCTCTCTTCATGCTTTCTCACCTCCAACTCAGAACTAGAAAGTACATTTGAAAAAGTAGCAGATTTCTGGAGGAAATGCTTTGCAATACAAGACGGGGATCTCTAGAGATTCTGGGTCTGAAATACCTGACCTGTGAGGTATCTAAGCCTAATACAACCAAACAAAACCTCAGAGTGAAAGCACCTAGTTCATCTTTAATAAGGCTCACTATCGATTTTTGTGATTGCTACTTTTATTCTTCAGAGCAAGCAAACATCTGCCATCCAGCTCCTGCCCTCCTGTCCCCTCCTTTTTGATTAATACTTTTCAGGACCTTTAGGAGTGCCTCCTCTCGGTCCTCAAGTTCCTGTAACTGATTCAATCCCATTTATTTCAGTGTGAGGAGTTCATGCCCCTTCAAGCATCCCCTAAAAACAATTTCAGTACTTATACTGGCTTCAGGGCATCCTGGATCAAGCTTTCAAGTACTATCAGGAATGGATTCACATCTTACCTGGGCTCTCCACAAGGTGCCTCTTGACTGGGGCTGTATTTAAGTGATTGTTTGACAGTTTTCTCTCCCTGGTCCTTGTTTTGTCAGGCAGCCTGACTAGACAGTAATGCTAAATCCACATGATGGTTCAAGCACTCTTTTGTGCTTTGTCCCACAGTCCTGTTCCCCTGATTGTCCATATTGAAGAGTGATGTGGCTTCATCTATGACTTAACCTCCTCCTTGCAAAAAAATGGGTAGAGAGGGGCACATCCAGGTGTCCTCTCAGCATGTGTTCAAGCTTAAATAAAATGCACATGAGGTGTGGGATTCAAAACAAACAAAAAGCCTGTTATTATATAAGGAACTTCTCAGTGGATCAAAGTGATAACCAAGTTATTCCACCTCTACCCATATCCTATCTTCCTTTTCACCTCCTGACATATTCTTCGCATGCATTCCCCAAGGGATAAAACCCAGTTTATGCATTTTTGTCATGAGAACATATGACAGAGAATTTTGTGATGGCTTGTTATATTTTTCTAGTTTAGATTGAATAAATTAGCTCAAAACAGAAAAATATCTTAAAATGCTTCTGTCACAGAAACAGTCAAGCATGACGTATGGATTTCAGCTGATGGAAAATATGTTAAAAAATTCATCCCAATTTTTAGATACAGTTTGAATAGCAAGTGTTTATTTACCAGTTGGAAATCGGGGCTTTAGATCTTCTATACTGGTGCTGCTTAGTATAGCAGATGGTAACCCTATCGGGCAACACTGTTTTCAAAGACACATTGAGACAACCTCCTTATTTCAATCCATGCTACATCTGTCCCTGAATAGGATGAATTAACCACAAACACGCAAAGAATGAAAACAAATCTTATACCAAAATTGAGTGGATATGAAAAGCATATGCAGCCAAAATGTGACAGATTCCTTTATTTAGAATAAAGGATAGCATGAGAGTCTCTTATTTTGTCAAGTACTCCCTCTTGGTGAGGAGGAAAGGACTGCTTTGACATTTAATTCTGAGTTGTGAACTACGGTCATGTCCCTTGCCTTTGTCAAAACACTAGACAGCAGTGGGGAAAAAAAATGAGGGGATGGTAAAGGTAGGGGAAATAAAATGATTGTTGATGTTCTCAGGCTCCAAGGCGACTGGTCAGTCACGGATGGATGCTTTGGGCTGGCAGCCTGGCCACAGCAGATGTTGCTGTGGACCCTGGCTCACTTCCCAGGTCTAGGATGTCATCTGGCTTATCTAGTGAAGCCCTTTTTCTTTACCAGTCTTTTTAAGACTGGGTGAAGCTAGACAGGCTGTCTCCTCTCATCATGTTGATGACCATGCAATACAGTAGATCTCAGATTCAGGTGAAAACCAAAGAAAAAACAAACACACACAAAGAAATGTAAAATGGCTGGGAAGGAATCAGAAATGAAGGAAAGAGAAAGTTCAGTTCTTCGTTGATTCAGTGGTAAATATCCATATTGTGTAACTGAAGCTATAATGTTTATGGAGCTGTGATGATGCATGAGTCTAAAAGTTTCCTAAAACAATGGAAATTTTATGTGATCTCATCCAAGAGAATTTTCCATATTCCTTTAATGCATGCATTTTCACAAAGATGTCAATGAACAGACTAATCTCCCCAAATTAAAAACACTACCATATATATTCATTTTATTCTAATTATTTATCTTCTGTTCGTTCATTTGTTTGTTTGTTCTAGATTTCCAATTCACTTCTGAATTTTTTGTCAAACTTCACACTCCCCCATTTGTTGGAATAAGAGAATTTACTATTTTTTTACACTAATGCCTCTTTTCTGACAGATATGATTACTTTAGGGGAGACATGTTGAACCACCAGTGTTACAACATATTCTCTATTGTATCAGTGCTTGACTGATCCCTTGATTGCATTGGGATCAATTAAAATTGTTTTGCCTGTTTTCCCCAGGCAGGTAATGCAATAAGAACTTGAAGAGAGCACCCAAACAAAACTCCACACTTAAAGGCTGACTTTTGTGATATACAATTTTATCCTGAACTCCCCACAAATGTTTTCCATCTGAACAAGATTTGAAAAGAAAGGATCTATAGTAAGAGGAAATAAAAGTGTAATTTGGAAGACTCCTTCATTCCAATTTATTAGATATTTTCTCATTTTAAGTGGTAAAAATTCACTTGTGTTCTGACTTATTGCCATAAAATTGGAAAAGTTAACAGCATGCCAGGTGACATAGTAACAGATATGGTGCTGCACAAGCTTCTTGAAGAGCAAAACTGCAGTCAAATGCCAACAGGGACCAAACATTAAATGTTCAACCCATTCCTTGGTGAGAAAAGAATAAATCCTTTTTGCCTTGCAGGTATGTTCCTTTTTGTCTGAGACTAGGCAGTCTAGCTGCTTTGGGGTTTTGTCTTGCAAAGCTCTTGTCTGGGGCTTCATGCAGTCAGCAGACAGAAGTCTTGCAACTTCAAGCTGAGCTTAACTTCTCAACCAACTCATGGACAGTTGAACCATAAGCTTAAAAATAGTCTGAACCTGAGCAACAGTCTTAGAAAAATCAAACTGGCATGGCTTAAGGGAATCAACAAAGTCTGATAAAATGGAGGTTTGGAGGTAATTTTGTTGTTGTTTTAGGGGCTTGTTTTGTTGGTTTGTTTTTTGTGGATCTCTGTAAGATGAATACTGTTTGTTGGCATTCTTCAGCATTTGAAAACATAGACAAGAAAGAAAAAATGGTAATGGTGTCTGAAATAGTAATGGACATGGCAACAGCAAAGGTGACTGGGAAAATTACTTTCTGCAGAAATTTCAGGGCATATGTTATGTTCAAATAGTTATTTAAGTTAGAATATTTCTTAGAGCTAGAGATGTAAGTGGACATAAGCATGGCAGCAAACTAAAGGTACAAGTAGTATGAAAAAATAAGTTAAAAGTGAAGAAAAGGGCTTATGGCAACTGATTTCAGATATCTACAAAGTAGGTATCACCATCAGAACCAGTCATGATAGCTTCTTTCCACAGACAATAGAAAGAAATAGGCACTTTGAGAATAACTTATACTTCTGTAAAATATCTCTTTTAAGACAAGACACATGATGACCTGTAAAAAAATGCTTGGTTCCTTCCACAGACTGTAACAAGAATTTCAGATGTTTGTCTCAGGTGTGTACATGTACAATGAAAACATCTACACGAATCCCACCTTACTGGAGAATTTGACTGGGAAAACAAACTCATTGAATATGACTACATTAATGATTAAGTGCAAAGGAGAGATACTTTTTGATGTGAGTTTGCCTTACATCTATACTGGGAGTCTTATGGAACCAGATGCTAGTACCCTGTCAGTGTAGGTAAAATTGTTTCCCTCTCAATGTAACCAAAGTCAAGGTCACACAGCAGGACACCATTCAAAGCTCTTCCCTTGCAAGGTGGGTGGATGCAAGGTCCACCAAAACAGAGCTCTGTGTATGTGTGCAGCATGTCTTTTTGGAGCTGGCACAGACTCTATTGACAGTAGAAACACAGTGTGGACATGCAGTCTCAAGATCATAATAGATCACAGCACATCAAGTTACAGTCCTTCTCTCTTCACAACATACAAGTAATGTTAGTCCATATAATGTCAACATTAACATAGAAAAATCTGCATAAAAAATGTCAAGGCAGAGACTTATAAATATATGTAATGTAGTACTGGATCAGGGACTATAACCCCTCTGAATTCTAGCACATTTACACTATGTAACTTTAAATGAAACACTATTTATTCTTACTATATTGAATATTGAATATGCACATATACAGCGTAAATTTCAAATCATGAATGGAAGATCCAGATTATCCTAAAAGCATCATTCTGTGTTTCTATTTGTAATCAACCAGCAGTATCACAAATACATAGATACCACCTACACACCATGACTTTGTGGAATTTGTACAATAGTTTTAGTGATTTCCACAAATACAAACATTTGACAGACACATGAAGTAGTGTTGATCTCCACCTACATAAAAGGCATGACAGTGGTTTCTAGATGCCCAGCTGGGATTAATACTTCTGCTTCAACTAGCGGGCAAAACAGTTCTCTAATCTTGTGCACTTACTGAAAATAATAATAATATTGAAATACCCTTGAAGTCAGCAGTCATAAATTGATTGAATATGAATTAAATGGAAAATAAGCAAAACCAGGCCTTCAGCTGGTTTACTCAATTTCAAAAGGGAAAACTTTGACAAATTAAATGAACAAGCAAGTGAAGTCAATGGAAGCAAAGAGTTCAGGGGCTTTCAGTGTGACAGATTCCTCCAAACTCTTTAAGTCAGCAGTGAAAAGTTATCTGAAACTTGCACATCAAGCAAGTGAGAAGAAAACTTTCAGGAAAGGTTTCCAAATGTATTTGGATGTATAGCTACTTCGAAAAGGACATTAAGAGTAAGCATAAAGCCTACGAGAAATTGAGGGAAAAAAAGATTGATCAGCAAATAAAGGTACACCTTAGAGGTCACAAAGACTAGAAATAATGCAAGAATTGCCAACAGCCAAGCTGAGTTTGGCCTTTCAAAGTATATTAAAACAAATAACAAAAAAACTCTTCAGTCACATAAATAAAAAGAGAGCAGCAAAAGCAGGCATAGTATCATATGTAGCAAGGTTGGGTAGAGATAAGATAGTATACATCTGGTTCTGTCAAGGTTTAGGGGTCAGGGCCATCCACTAGACCTATAACAGACATTCTCTGTTAACCTCTCTCCCTTCCCAGATGGGAAGAGAAAGGGAATAAGAGAGAGAGACTTAAGGGTTAGAAAACTAAATCAGTTTTAATGAAAATAATACAAATAAATGGAATATATACAAACACATTCAAAACCAGTATCAAAGCCTTTTGCCCCAATGGCAGTTATGTTACAGTTACCACTGATGCTGTGGAGCAGGCATTGGGGAAGTCCAAGGCTGGGCCTAGCAGCAGATGGGAACTAGATTCAGGAACTGGAACACACAGATCAGAATCCAAGGCAGAACAGACAGAATCCCCCTTGGATGCCAGTCATTGAAGGCTTGACCCTCATGATCCCTAACCCTTATACAAACTATGATGTACATGGGCTGGAATCCCTCGTTGGTCAGTTTATGATCACCTGCCCTGGCTGCTCCTCTCTACAGGTGCTGCCTTTTACTTTCTGCTCCCCCAACAGAGTGCACAAGATTTAACAGTGACCTTGATGTGCACACCAATCCTTGGTGCTAACTCTAAACATCACTGCTAGAAGCAGACAGTCTGCTAAAATATGTCATTAACTTCAAAACAGTGCAGTTAGTTAGAAAAGGGTCAGTCAAAAAGTAAAATCCCCAAACTGAATTAGTTCTGTTCTAACTCAAAACAGGACATGTTTTAAGTATTTTGGCTCATTTTTAAATAAAATATCATTTAAAAAGCAGGAGAGATGATAAAAAAATTAAAGAATAGCAGTGAAAACAAGATATTTGAGAGAGAAACAAGAGAAAGTAAACAATACTTTATATAGCTAACTGAATAAATAAGATAGCTGATTAATAAATTACCGGCTTTCTGAACTGCAAATTAACCCCTACCAGGTAAGTATTCAAACTACAGACTAACATTGTTAAAGACTAATAGTTGTTCCCTCATTTTATAAACTATCTGCTCCTCAGTGACAAAATTTTAAAGGCATGAGAAAGTATCACCTTTCTAACCCATTCCTCATCTAAACCAGTTCATGTTTACCCTGGAAATCAGGAAACATACTTCTCTGGGCACAAAAAGTCTTGAACAGCACTATTGATGAGACGGAGCAAATGAGTTCACCTCTGACTAACTTAGGTGAGATAGGGTTTGCTATGTCTTTCTGCTTATTCTGGACCAATCAACAGTTGCTTAGGTAAGCTCAATTCTTATATTACATCAGCTTGAATCCCAGGATTCTGTCTGTGAGATTATTCTGTAAAAGGTGGAGTAATTGCATCATCTCCTTTTTGTGTTCCTAACTTTTTTAAGGGCAGGAGTTTTCACTGTAACAGGCAATGTGTTCCTCAACTGCTCACCATGGAAACTGAGGAAAGAGACTGCAGAATATTCATTATCTTCAGTCTTTCCCCTTTGGCTAGTTCTGTGTACACAAGAACTGAGATTCAGGTTTCTCTGATGTATGTGTATTGAGGGCAATTGATGCCCATATGAAGTACTAATTCTGAGGTCATGATCAACGTAGTGAATTAGATGTAGTACACAACTAGGAAACACACAGTCCACTAATTTTTAGATAAATAGACCTTCATGCAATAATCAGAATCCATGGCATTCTACTCAAGTGTCCTAAACTTCACATTGCCTAGATATACTCTATCTCTGACCCAAGAAATTTGGCTTTCCTTTTAGCACTGTTTCACAGAATGACTGAAAAACAAACAAACAAAAGAATGAAGAACTAACTCACCAAGGAGATTAGAGATATAAGCTTGAATTAAGTCAGATGGAAAAAAAAATTAAAATCATGTCTTAGACCGCTCATTTCTTGAGTGAATGTTACAGCAAATAAGAGATGAGGCATCACTGCTGGTCTAAGCCTGCTAGTTTTGTTTAGAGTACAGAGTTGTATATCAGAGTCCTCCAGGAATCTTAACCAGGACAGTACTTCGTGTCTGGTGTAAATTAGATATGCAGACTGAAAAAAAAACATAACCAAAATGCTCAAACACATGCAACTCATGCAATTTTCAAGACAGAACGATTTTAAGACTATGGAAGCTTCTGATTTTATTTTTTAGGGGGATCCATATGAGTGAAAAGTCAGTATAATTTCTTCATTTGAAGATATAACACTGTATTGCACAAGGAGATTGTCAGCTGCTCGGATAATTAAAAATAAGAAAGAAAATGTTTGCTTCTATTACTACATGTAATATGGAGAATAAAATATTTTTTAAAAATCTAATTCTTTTTCATTAAAGTGCAAGGATGTTTTTAATAATAGATTTCTTTGCAAATCTTTTTGTTTTGTTTTATTTTGTTTTGCTTCATAAAAAAAGATTACTACCAGCAGGACATTAAAATATATTATGAAAGATTTATACATTTATTAATTCCATGGCAAAGGTCATTTATATCACTGAGTAAAGACAATGAAATATGCTTTTCTTGTGAAACAAGGGTTCTTAATGAGACCACCTACTCCTTTCTTCCCTGCTGAAATCAGTTAGATGTATCAATTATTTGTTTTAATAGGAAGATCTGTATAATACTCCAAGAAGGGATGTAAGCCAAACATTTTATATACAGAGTTACTATAAAGGGAACTGTGTTTAAAATACTATTCTGTAAAAGAAAGGCGCAACCTTCTTCTGGGTAGGAATTAGTCAGCTTCTTTCTGGAGGCTTCTGTAGAGTTCCATCAAGTTTTGTGTTTCTGGAGTTTCAGGGCAGAATCTGTCTTGGTGTCTAAACCAAGCAGGTTTTGGTGATACCTTCCAATGTGCTCAGATATCTAACTGTTGATTTCAATCTATTTGTGCTCAAGTGCTTTGGAAAATCAAAGGTGACACCTCTTTGCACTGTTAAGTATCTAAATACTGTTGTATTACAGCTATGGGGTCCCCTGGACAAGAAGGATGTGAACCTGTTGGAGCAGATACAGAGAAGATCACAAAAATGACCAGAGGGCTGGAACACTTCTCTTGTGCGAAAAGGCTGAGAAAGTTAAGGATATTTATCCTGGTTATTGCAGGCCTTCAATACTTACATCAAAGACTTAAAAAAAGGATGGAGAGAGACTTTTTTACCAGGACCTGTAGAAACAGGATGAGGGGTATGCTTTTAAATTGAAAGAAGGTATTTTTAGATTGGATATAAGGAAGAATTATTATTATTATGACGATGGTAAGACATTGGAATAGGCTGCCCAAAGGAGTTGTGGATGCCTTTCTTTGATTGTTCAAGACCAGGTTGGACGAGGCCTTGAGAAACCTGCTCTAGTAGAAGGTGCCCTACTCTGCAGAGGAGATAAACTAGGTGATCCTTAATGGTCCCTTCCAATGCAAAACATTTTATGATTCTGTAAGTCACCAGGAAGGTTTTAAAAAGAACAAGAAGGATTGGTTCATGCTGCTTTGTTTTTTTCCCATCTCCCCTCCCACAACCATTTTCTCTTTCCTCCTGATATTGACCTAATCAGGCTATGCAGGGAAGTCTTTATAACAAAAATCACAATCTAGTCATCTATTCTTTCTAAGCTGATGAGTTGTTGATGGGTCATTACACTGAACTGACTACCTGTAAGTCAGAGGAAAACTATTCTGGATTTACATGGGACATGTCAACCAATTTGAGCAAAGGATCTCCAAAGAGAGATAGTGACTTTGGCACCCATCATCATGAATTTTGCACCTGCAAACAGTGACAGCTCTTCTTCAATGTGGTTTACATTTATGTGTAAAACTAAATTATGTGTAAAAGAAAATTATGCCCACATGTGATTATGAGTACAATTAGAATCAAGCATAATAAAAAATACTTCTGTGAACATCTTCTTAGCCTTGTTTTTTTGGTGAAGAGTGTAATATACATGTAGCCCTTTGGTTGAGAAAAGAACTGACAAGTTTCTAAGACAGTGTTCATCTTCCAAAATGAGAAATGCCTAAGGAAACCACCCAAACTCTGTAAAGAGAGAGATGACTAAGAGATGACTCCGCTCTAGAGTGCGCACAGTAAACAGACAAGAATTACCTACCTCTTGGAGGCTACAGTGACATTTGAAGAGTTAACAGCATGCAACTCAGGCTTCAGGCAAATGAGACTTCCACTCTGCTGCAGAATATTGGTCAGACATGTGCCTCCTGCCCTTCCTTAAAACTACGGAGACATGACATTTTAACTTGAACAAGCAAGCCATCCATAAAAAATAACTCCATGACAACTGTCTGTTGAAGCTGCCTCCCAGGGTGTGAGATCCTTATCGTCGGAGCATACATCATCACTTAACAAAACAAATGTGCTTCAGAAGCTGGTGGGGTTTTAGCACAACTTTGAAAACACTTTCTTTGTGAAGCTCAATATGAACAGCCTGCTGATAGGTGTAACTTAAAATTCTGTTGACATCAAGATAGAAAGGCTAAGTTACAGTCGAGGCCACAATGGGAAAAGAAAGGAATGTGAAAATTCAGCTTAACAGTTATGGTCTAGGAGCCGTGTGGTTCTCTTGTGTGTGAATGTCCTTTTTGTTTGTCTTTGCATTATTGTCTGTAAATAGAAGAGATTTATTTCTTTCTTTTCTATTTCTTTTCCATCAGCAGGATGCTAGTCACTCCTTCAGAACAATGAAGGGTCTGAACCTGGAAATATACACAAGAACTTAACTTCAATACGCAGGGGAATAATCCCACTGAAAACAATAAAAGTCTTTATTCTTTGATCATGAGTCATACTAAAATACATTTCCTTCAAAATGATAGTTCATTCCCTGATCATTTCACCTATCAAAGCAATGTTAGACAGAGCTTTAAAATTAACATTTAAATAAACAAAAATAAAGATTTTGCATTGTTGGTTTTGAAACACCAAAAATTTAGATGAACACTGCGATGTAGAAAATATCAAGGTGTATTGTGGATATGAAATTCCTTTTGAGTCTGTCCCTTTAACTGATTTTATTTGTCCTTTTAACTCACAGTAGGTACAGTGTACAGCCTTCATTGTGAAATTAAATTCACAATGTTTCATGCAACATGATTATTCCTTTGCCACCAACTAATTATCGAAAAACAAAACAGAACAATAAAATATATGAATTATTGCAGAACACTGATGGCAGCTGCTTGCACTTTTGCAAGTTTCATTTTATTCAAGTCATTTTCATCTCTCAGCATTTTTCTAAGTTACTGGGGGATTTTTTTAGCTTTGTATTCTTTTAGAATGTTTTTAGTTTTATATACATAAACATAAATAAATATATGTGTGTATGCAAATAGATACACATACACGTCATGCGTACACACTTTTCATGTAAGATGCAGAAACTGAACATAGATTAGTCACTGAATATTTTTTGAAGAAAACCATTTTGTAAAAAATGTATTTCAATAAGACTACCAAAATTTAATATTCTGGAACGGTAACTAATTGTAGGAAGGCAATGATAGATAACACATGCAAATATTGATATAACATAGTTACTTAATTCCTGCCTAATTATGAAAAAGATTTATAGGATCATGGAATTGTAGCTATAAACCTTATGGTTTCCTTGGCAAAAGTTCAGCTGATTATTTTAAGAGAGAGATGACTTACAGACAACTGGATTCCTAACTTCAGTTGGATAAGATGGAAACTCTGATCTCCAGAGAAGATCCAGTCAGATGAATGGCTGCAGAAATACTCATGGACTCAATAGAGGGGATTACCTCTGCACTTAAAGTTATAGATATGTGCAAGTGTTTTGTTAAATGCTGCCTTCAAAACCAAACAGACATAGGCAAATATATTTTTATGCAAATTGTGCTTCCTGCTTTAAGTTGCTAATCATGGCCATTTTTGTTGTAATTATATGTTTCCCCATGTGGAAAAATGTTACTGTGGTGCACTGAATAAGCAGCATAACCAATTTTGTGTCACCTTAACAACAAGCTTACCATTCATTAAACATAGTAAGTCTAATCCAAAGAGAGATAACAAGCCAGCTGTCTCAGTAGCTTCCAAATACCTTGCCATCACCCAAAATAAATTTTATCATGCTCTTGGCCACTCTAATGACCATAGCTCCAGCTCTTTACTGTAGATTTACATCAATCATGCAAGTGCAAAATGGATGTCATGTCGGTGTGATATATCATCCAAGTAAAATGGAAGCAGACTGAAACTATTTTGCAGAGAATTCAAGAACAACAAAAAACTGTAAAGTCCTGGACTGGATCATAGCTGATGACACGTCAGAGTCTCAGTCTTTCAACAACTGCAGGTGTCTAGCAAGGACACCTTTTTCTGCTCATCTCAGCAGAACTGGTTAAAGGTAGATTCTTCCAAATTCCATTTTGCCATTTGAACTTTAACATTGCATTTGCAAAAAATCAATCTGTGTCTACAAGGAAGAAGGAAGCATTTACAAATATAGAACCCCATGTAGTGCTTTACCAACAGCTACATCATCATTTACTTCTTACAAGGCACTCCAAAAATAGCTGCCTCCATTCTTTAGACCCCCCCACTAGAGTAATCTGCAGTACAGTCACTATTCCAAACATCTGCTATTTTTTCTGTCTTTTTATTTTTCTTCATTTCTTTATACAAAGCTGCACTTGGTGGATTTCAGCTGCTATCCAGTTATTTGGCAAAAGGATGTGAGAATCTAGCTTCTTAGGGGCTTTCAGTATGTGTGGGATCGAGGTAGCACAGCAGTTCCCTCCTTTTTCTGAGACTGCTGCCGCAGCAGCTCCAACAACAAAAATGCACAGTCGGCGGTTTCTTTATTTTCATCTTTGTAGCGCTCTTGGCACCGAATTCTGGAGTGGATAAATTAAAATGGTGTCTGCCTAATCCCTCTGAGAGATTTGATTGCAACTTAGACTATAGCATTTTCCTTGAATAGGCTTAAAAAATGTTATGTTTGTGAGCTGGATCCTCATTTTGGTGTAATGAATTTTAATAGGTAACATATAGAATGTGTTCTTTAAGCTTTAAGGTACAAGTTATGCAGCAAGGTAGTTCACCTGATGACATATGACAGATATACACACATTCCATATAGGAACACACAACAAAGAGCTTTATTTCATGTTACATTTCCTGTTAATAAGATAATCTAAGAGAGCCCAGAAAACATTGCATGTCATGTCTGGGAATTTTTCTTTCTTTCTTTCTTAAGTGAAAAGACCTTTGCTGTGTTTCTGCATTCAAAAACCACACTTCACAGTGAAAACATGTCAGATAGCTGGTCCTGGAGAATTAAGTTTTATGTTTATAGAAAAGATATGTAATAAAAAGTAGTCCTTGTTATCAGTGCTGCAATCCTGACAAGAAGACACATCTTCCAAATTTAAAAGATGGCCCATTCTCTTTAGAAACTGGATCTTTGAAACCTCCATGTCAATTATGAATTTGGCGGCTTCTTTTAAAAGGGTGTAGGTACTTCACCTTTAAAACCTGGTCAAACATAATCACAATGTTTAAATAATTAGTTCAGAGAGTACCAGAGCTAATAAATACCTGCTTCCAGCTTTTCTTCTTTCTCTCCCTCTTACTTTCACAATGTGAATTCTCTGACGTTTAATAAAGTATGAGCATCTGAGGGTTTCACTAAGGGGAGTATGACAACAGTGTCTTTTCAAGCTGTATGTTTTACCAGCATAAAGAGCATTGTAGCAGCATATGACAGCACATATTTGAAACCTTTATTTTTCCATTGAATTTGGATGAAATCAACCAATTGTATAAAAAGATATTGTTAACAGACAGAAAGGGAACGGAATAGAATATACATTTGATACAGACACACACAAAACATGATTATTCATCATAGAAAATAAAATGTATTTTATTCCAAATATGATTAAACCAACTGCAGACATCTATATAGCTGATGCATATGGCCAAATTCATTTAGGGGAAAAAAAAAAAAAAATGACACTGATTTTAGGAATGGTGGAATGCTGCCTTCCTTGTCCAATTTTTCTCTCCACTGACAATTAAGAGGGACAAGAAGGTCTCATTCAGATGTTGATTCTCCACTGTGTTTAGTCAGATGGATAGTATCCTCTCAGTCTCCTTGACCCAGCCATCCAGCAATGCCTCTGCTTTGTATTGAGAAAAAGCACCTTTACTTTCTAAGATATTATGCCTGTGATGTTTCAGCTAATCTTATGCTCAAAGATATCACATGAAAACAGAGTATGAAGAAGGTAATTTTTTCTGTAAGTTTCTTTTCTACCTACAGCAAAATGCAACTTGTGAATCAGTCCAAAGAAACATTGCAGACTCATCAATGTAATAAATACTCCTTACTTTAAAATGAAATAAAACAAGAAAGGATAACATCTTACTCAGTCATTTTAGTGTCCTTTGTGAGTTCGGAGTCTTCCCCAGGTCTTTAACAGACATTTTATTGTTATTCCATTCCTTCCTACACAGATTGTTATGCTACATTTCTTTTCTTGTGCTCTCCTGAACACCTTCTTTGAGTATGTGACATGATGTGAAGAGGATCTATCTGTATTGGGGTTTTTTTCCTGTTTTCTCTCTTCTCCTCCTGCTGCAAAATACTCACTTTCTATCAAATATATGCTGTGTTATGCATGTATATATGTGAAGAATGATGACTTGAAAAAGGTTGTTATGAACATGGAACTAATAGATAAAATCATAGACAAGCCATAGGATAAAGATAAGAAGGGATGATTATGTGGTCTAGATCAAGTTCTTCTTTATCACAGGCTATTAAATATGACTGAGTTACTTTTTTATTAATTACAATACTGTGAACCTGTCAGAAACACATCTGTCCAAACGTGTCTGGAGACTAAGAAATGATGACTGCTCACTGGAGTTTTTCAATTCAAACATCCTCATCTTTTGATAAACAAGTAGTAAATAAAAGAGACATCTTATCTACATTTGTACCTCCATTTTTTGGTCATGTCCATGCTTCAATTATTGTTGATATCTGAAAAAAGCTATACAAAGTTTTCCCTCCTTTTGCATCCAGTTACAACATGCAAGGTGGTGTAAGTTAATGAACAAGCTTTTCAGGCTGAAAAAGTGAACATCCTCCTAGGACACTGAGATCAGTAAGACTGAGTATCTCAGTCTCAAACTTTTCTTGATATTCTGTAGGAAGGCAGTAAAATATCACATAAAATAGGATTGAGGTATTCAAGAAGCTCACAATACTAAGAAGTCATAACTGGCTTCCTGAAGTCTGACAGTTTCATATTCTTATCGCTATAGCCCATGTAGAAAGTAATGAATTTAGGTATGAGTAATAAGTTTAAGGTATCTCCACCAAATATGAGGTGAGTCATCTAATCAGTCTTAAATGGTTCATAGCACTTCATGTATATTAGATTACAGAAGAACATTGTATTCTGGATTTTCCTTCATAAACTACAAGAGACTTGATCACTTGCAGGGGATGAACATTTTCAGTTATAAAAGATTCCACTGAATCTTCAGACTTGGATAGTTTTTTCTCTTTCATTTGGCCAGATTAATCTTTGACTCTTCCCTTTCAGCTCAATACTCAGATTTCATTCAATGTCTAAGGCAAGAAATGATCTGCTAACAGTACAACCTGCCAACAGCACAATAACAAAATGTTTCCTAGCTGGGTGAGCTTTTCTGGTAAGGCACCATGTCAAGTGAAAAGACTGTGCTATGCTTGTACTGGCTTCTTCAGGGTCAGAAAAGGGCTTCCTACACCATGATCCTGTACACTGATGAGGTACTCAGGACATATTTTAGACAGAGAAGGGAACAAGAGGACAGCAGCTGCCCCAGGATGGAGAAGAGGGATCAAATCCAGCAAAGTCAAGTCCATTGTCAATTGTCTCAGTTGGACCTTGATACAAAAGATCATAATAACATGTAAAATATGCATGACATAGTATTTATGCATGACATAATGTGAAGTATCCAAGTGCATCTTCATATGGAAGCTGGAAACCATAGGAAACCTTCTCTGACAAGATAAGTACAAATGCTAACCAGTTCAAAATTAAGACATTGCATTTCTCTGGTAATGTATCATCACCCATTAAAAACTATTAGTAACTAATTCTGAAAGTACTGTATGCACATATATGTACTCATGGGTGTGCACACTGCAATACTCAGTTTTGTCCTGACCCTACAGGTGATCATCCAAACCCTGAAACATGAAGACTGGTGACCTTTCCAACATTTTTTTAGCTTATGTAATGGCAAAACTGTTATTACTAGGCATAAAATTACTCAGACCTTTTCTAAAATCCTGATATTGCAGTTGCCTTTAGTGGCCCTGTCTGACAGTGAATTATTCAGGTTGACTATCAGCTACATTAAAAAAAAGCAAAGAAAACAAAACAACATTTGCTTTTATTGGTTTAAAATTTACTGTCTTTTAATTTCAGAGAGAGAAGAGTAGGGAGCCACTCTTGCTCTCCCTCACTGGCGTCAAAAATGGATAAATGAATCAAAGTAAAATCTCATGAAAATGAAGCAGTTTAACTATGGTTATATATTGGTACATACTGATTCTGAAACATTTTCACTTTCTTTTCTGTATAACTTTTCCTCTTAACTTCAGACAAGACTTAGCTTACAAGCACCATAAGTTATAGCTGTGTAGTGCAGATAGATGATCACCGTATCTCTCAAATAAGATTTAGAGGTTCGTCCCGGTCTGGAAAATCTCTGACCAACAAAAGGATTATCCACACTGTCAGAACCCAGAGGCACTCATGGGCCTTACTATCCCTACCCACAGTGCAGCACCCTATTTTGTGGGTCATCAGATGTTTTAGGACAAGAGAAAATGGCCTCAAGTTGCACCAGCTTTAGGTTAGACATTAGGAAAAATTTCTTCACCAAAAGGGTTGTCCAGCACTGGAACAGGCTGCTCAGGGAAGTGGTTGAGCACCCATCCCTGCAGGTATTTAAAAGATATGTAGATGTGGTGATGAGAGACATGGTTTAGTGGTGGACTTTGCAGTGCTGGGTTAATGGTTGGACTCTATCATGTTAAACGTCTTTTCCAACCTAAATGATTCTATGTTGGTCTGCAGCTCCCCAAAGCCATGCCTAGCCTGGCAGTGAGCCCTGACCAAGCGGGGTTCATCCAGAGGCCAACATCCTGGCCTGGCCTTGACCCATCCCTGTCCCCAGGGAAGTGTCTTGCTCCCTGGGATTCTCCAGGACTCACGTCCCTAAGGACATCCTCAGTTCACAGGACACCATGCTGCATGTGATCCAGCTAAGCTTCTGTTTGCAATTAAAAACACAAAACAACTATATTGAAACCTCAAGGTTTCATCACAAATCTAAATACAGTGCGGCATATCATAAATAGGTCCATATAAAGTTTATAAGTTTAGAGAACTCTTTCCCCTTTTTTTTGTGCAACTGAGCTGGTACTTCTGCAAATCTGAGGAAGTAAGTTTCATACAAATATATTGCCTTTGTAAATCCTTACATCATTAAGTCAGACGTGACCTTACTCTCCTTATTCTTTGTGTTAAGGTATTATCCTCTTCATTCATTTTTATAAGGAATCACTAGAATAAATTATTTTGTAATTTATTCTTAACACTTTTATTGTTCTTTTAAAAACATCATGTCTGTGAAAGTAAGTACAGTAACTACAGTATTAGTAACTCCTCTGAGCTAGTCTAGTGATATTTCTACATGCACTGACTGCCTGTGTAGCACACGTCCCTCAACTCTGATCCATCCCAATTTGTTGGACTAACTGAACATACTCTGTACACTGTATGCTACAGTATTCTGGCACATTGACAGCACATAAGGAAATTTGCTCATCATTTTATCAGCCATGGCTATATTTCTCTATGCAGGTGTGTTTGTACATGCTTGGAGGTGAAGAGGTGACAGGGAAACTGGCAGATGAGAACCTGCAATATGACTTCAGACTGAGAGACTTCAGAGAGAGGTGAGATCCCTCTTCTAAGCAAGGAACAAATCTAGAAAGCAAATCTCAGAAATTATGATACAGAGACTTTCTAAGTGACAACAAAGAGACCCCACAGAAAATGTTTTAAATCAGGAACCCCCTAAATCTTCTGAACTGGTAAGATCAAGGTAAAGAATATCTTTCCTTGTAGCGTAAGATTTCTTCTCAGTCATATTATCTGATGTGTTTGACTTAGATGATCTGGGTTTCCTTAATTTAGGGAGTTTACAAACCTAGAGAATCAAAATTCCTTAGGTATCACTTGGCTTTATTACTTCAGCAGTTATGGAGCAGTTCCTTGTAGAGAGGTTTCAATCCAAGCTCTGTTTGACGTGGATCTTGTCCTGTGCATCACTGCACTAATTCATTCTTGAAAGCAAGCCAACAGACAAATTAAAATCTAAACATTCCAAATAATATGGAGTTCAAATCTTTGAATTTCCATAGTTATAATCTTGTCCATAAACCAAACCTTCTAACAAACCATGAAATCAGATGGGAATAAGGTAAAGAGTTAGTAATATCAGATTATATACCTGTTAATCAGTCTGATTAAATGTCTGTACTAATGGAACTTCCAGAACTACCTCATGAAATATGAGTGGAAAATATGTCATTTTTTTACTGGTTGTATTTTCTGGCTTATCTTCTCTTACAATCTACAGTTGCCTTCTTCTAATAAACTAATATACTGCTAAATCATTGGCAGAATGATAAAATCTAATCAATAGCATTTACCTGGTTAGCAGTTTTCTTGTTTCCCAAGTAAAGATCTTGTAAGATTTGAAATTAATAAAATTCCTACTAATAGCTGCATAAAACCAAATTATCTCCTATATATAGTATTATGTGGGAGAAAATTGTCCAGACATTAGGACCTCTATTCCTGGTTTTGCTAATATATATGTGCAAATAGTGCTTTAAAAATAACTTATTAGTGAAAATACCCTCACAACAATAAGAAAAATAGTGCAGGAAAAAGCTGCATGTTCCTTTAAATATTTAGAAAAAAATCAAGATCAAGTTATACAAATAAGTTAGAACTGGCAAAAGTATCCAACCATTTCTATTAAAATTTAGCATTGCTAAATTGCAACAGATCCACAACAACTCTGACAGTTTGATGAAACTTTAAAAGACATTTTCTCTATTTCACTCCCTCTCTTTCTTTCTCCTTCTTTTTAAAAATCAGTTTAGAACTCAGGGCATCATTTACTGCCCAGTGGAACAGTCTTCTTTACTCCAGAGGAAGCTGGAAAGGTGATAGATGCCCCTGTACTTTGGTTCATCCATCTGTAGAATAACACAAGACCTTCCTCTTGGGAGTGCTGATGTCTGAAAAATACTTTAGGTTTCCCAGGTGAAAAGTGCAACTCATGTGCAGAGTATTATTATAATCTTTTTTTCTCCCAACACAAGCATTTCATAAACTTGCATTGTTGTCAGAATAGTTCTGAAATATTTTACCCTCAGGTTCATCTTACTAGCTACAGAGTAAAGCTCTCAGTAGTTTATTCTCAGTCAGTCTGTCTATGCACACAACATCTTTTTGAAGTGCTGCTGACATACAAATTCACAGGATATCTATAAAGTTCTTATTAAAGAGACAAATTAGTTATTTTACTTAAACAAACAACAGAAGTATTACCCACTGGAGTGCCCAGGCACTCTCCATAAATAATACTGAGTGCTGATGAGATGTGTTTCAATGCATTTTATTTTACATTTTACCTTGGTGGGTAACTCAGCCTGTGTTGCACTGACTTAACTGCTCAAGTGCCAGAATCCTGTCAGTTTTCAGGAATGCTCTAATACCACAGAACTTACAAGCACAGGATTTTCTTTGTCAGGAAATCTTAATTTCTGATCCAAGCCTGTCAATGTCTACTAGATTTTTTCTGGTGATGAGCTTGAAACTAGTGTTTCTACAAACAGAGATATGTGTTCTAAACAGAAGTAAAGCAATGAATAAATATAAGATGGAAATGAGAGACAAATTTTGATAGTCATCTGCTTTATGTCATGTCAGAATTGTCAATTGACATCAAAGTAATAAAATCTTTATAGATGCTTCGTGGGGTAGGAGATATTCTTCAGTGGCACAGAGATAATGTAGTCCTTCACACAGTGGCTTGCCACCCTTTGCATGTGTGCTGACTGTGCTTTCAGGAATGAATCTCTTCCTTGAAACTTCTGATTCTCTAATGTCTCTATAGTCTCATCAGAAGAAGATCTTACCTACCTTTATCAACAGGCTGTCAGCATCAGGAGCTAGAAATGTTTCAGTTTAGCTCTGAAGCCTCCCTCTTGTCCTCTATATGCATATATGTATCCATGCATTTTTAAATTCTTCAGCCCATCAGAACTCCAGATCTCTACTGGATCCTATTTCCCAAATGACTACTTCTTTTCTACATCATCACAATACATTGTTCACCTATCTATCTATCTATCTATCTATCTATCTATCTATCTATCTATCTATCTATCTATCTATCTATCTATCTATCATCTATTTAAACTCATTGGAGGCATGTTAAAGATTATTAAGCATTCAGGGTTGGCTCAAGTGCCATAGTAGTTACAGAAGTGGTGCAGAAAGCTCAGGGATTCTCAAAGTAGTTAACAAACACTCAAGACCAACACCTCATAATGATCAAGCTCTGCTTTTATCTGAGTTTTGAAAACAACTGGGGATAAATAAATTACGTAAATGTATTCAGGAGCACAAATCCTCTAGAGTAAATGTCAAAGCAATTGTAAACCACAGCATCTTTAAAATTAACAGGCAGTACAAAAAAGCGTGTGTCTGATACTTGGAAAACCAATTGATTGCTTTTCAGACATAGATCTGGGGAGAGGAAAGTGAATCTTTAAATGTCATTTGGGGAGGAGCAGAATGGGAAGGGGGAACTGAGAAAAGTCATACATGAAGCAGAAGAGATCTTCAGTGTATTTTGATCTTGACAGATGTACATATGATTAAGTTTGGCTGTGAAACATATAGATGTCATTGCTGTTTTACTAATATGAGACAATAAAATGTAATTAACTCTTAAGTAATTGCATTTCTTACCAGGCAGCCAAGAGGATGATATAATCTTGCCTAGTTCCACTAGTAATTATATATGTAAAGGCAGCAGTTTAACTTGCTTCTATGAAATATAATAAAAAAATAAATCTTAAGTTTTATCCTGTAAATTTACTGACTTTAAGTGCCTGCTCATAACACATTTCTTAGGAATTAAGAGTATGTTTAAATAGTTTGCTGCACAGTGACAAAGCTGTATTGAAATATACCCAGCTCATGTCTACACTACTATAAATTGCAAAGCTCTGGAATAACATCAGAATGATTTTCAAATGAGATAGTCCTACAAAACGAAGGCAGCGTAGTCATATAGGCTGTTTATGTGGCTTGGCCAAGGCTGAGGACTATGCTGTGCTATGTAGGCATATAATCGTTTTTGCTAAACTAGGAATCTAAAATAAACAGATATGAACGTCTGCTTTTTATTGTTAACACAGTGAGCACTGGACTCTCTAGTACTAATAGATGTTTCCATTAATTTAGTAAGGCTAAACAGAAGAGTGAAGACCTAGTAATAGGTGTTTGCAAGCCCGATGTTTCCTGAAAATGGGAAAGATATTTCTGTAGTAGTATGTATTGCCTATTAGTTTGAACATGCAAATTGGTTTAAAGATTTAGAGTATTTGGATAGCAATAAGGGGGCACTACTGTGCAGAGATAGATTGGAATTTGACAATCCCCTGCCTTCCTATAAAATAGTTACATAAGATAGGTTTGAACAGCATCTTGTCCACAGAGATAGATGTTGTCTTTGATGTTATGATAGCAGAGGGGGCAGAAAAGGTACTGAGTTTATCAGCTCGCCTGACATCCATGATAATGAAAACCTAGAAAATACAGGAAGGAAGAAAAATAAATGCTGTCAGTCCTTTAATATTTCACAGCTAAGGAAATACCTATTTTTTAGAAATGCAAGTATCTAGATTTTAGCTAGTGATTAAATATAGCAAAAGATCTAGGCAATGATCAATTTTATTTGTGAAAAATTTGAGACTATTAAAATTGACAGTTAATTAAATTCTTGACTGTACAATTTTCCCCTGTAGTATACCGTGGAAAGCAGCTTGAATTAGTAGCGACTGCAAGAGCTAAGGCAAAGCTTGCAAAATTTCCTGAGTCCTACCTGACCATCCAGAAACTTTATAATTAAACAGAGAAATTGTCAAACTGTTGCCTGCCAGAAGAGTTGAAAGATTTCCTTAGTAGTATCTTGATCAGTACAAACGCACTGGTTTTGGACAGGTGTTTGCCTCTGTGAGCTTGCCTAACAAACAAATGCCCCAACAGCACCAGCAGCTAAGGTGAGGTTGGAAGACTTGATGTTCTTCATGAGACCAAAGGGCAAGATTAACCTAGTATCCCACTTTTGACAGTGGCCAAAAGTAAATGCTTAACAAATAATATAAGAATCAGGACAGGTTATGCGGTAATTCCTTCTAACAGTCTTGTATCCTTGTCCTACTTTCAGCTCAGGGACTTGAGAGTTGCATGGTGTTTCCTTGTACTTTGGAATTCACAATTACTTTTTTCTTCTGTGTATTTGTCCAAACTGCAAAGGCTACTGAAACTTCAGCTCAGTCTATGACTTTCTGGAGATCCCTAAATTGCAGGTTACCAGAAGCAGGGACAGTAAAACAGGGACATACTACTCTCTTACTGTCCAAAACACTAAGGAAAACACAAACCTCAGTATGTGCCATAGCAGTGCAGACTTGATAAAGTTCAAGAGATACTCAAAAGCTGCAAGGGCAGTTTTGTGACATGATAGCTGCAGGCTTTCTTCATTGTCAACTAATAAGGTTCATGACTGGGCATGACAAATAAAGCAGAAAGCTCTTGGCTTTGTTTACTTTAAAAAGGCAATCCCAGAAGCTGCTGCCAGTGAGTCCTGATCTGAGGAGTGTTGGTGGGAAGAAGCTGTCTTATTCTTGTTGTTTCAGAGGTCTGTGGGACAGGAGCTGCTTGAAAGCGTTGTACTGTGTCAAAGGAAAAGACAGTGACCTTTGGTGAAAAACCTTACTGAAAAGCTTGTTTATAGTCCCTAGGATATTTGCCTGTATCCTTGCCTTTCCTATACACTCCTGAATCATAGCAAGTGCTGATGTTATGTAAAACTTAGGAGGTGTCAGCTTGCTTATCTTTCTAGCCCTGAAACTCTCTCTGACCAGCTCCCCTCCCACCCCCCTTTAACTGAGTCATTAGCCGTGCTTCTGTGCTTCCCAAATAACTCCTTTCTGTATTTTTTGTCCACTCCGCCACACCCCTACTTAAGTCACAGGGAGGTTTTTAAGAGTTTTCTGCTAAAAGAGTGGCTCAAGTGCAGCTCCAGCTGAAGTAAGAAAAAGTACATTTGTTAATTGTTCAGTTTCCATGGCATCAAAGACTTCAGGCTTTTTCTTTCTTGTTTTGACAAGTTGTCTTTGTACTGAGAGACCATAGCGATTGCAAGTGGGTTTCCTTAGATCAGCTCCTTTGTGATCAGGAAATGGCAAATACACAGCTAGTAGGACTGCCAGGCATAAGGGTCTAATAATCTATCACTATTTTTTGTACCACAGAAGTGGGCTACAAGAAATTTTGACTGTATGACTGACAAGAAGATGCAGAGCTGAAGATAAGTCAGTACTTTATGAGTTTTTTCCCCATTGAACAAGATGCCTATCTATGTGACCTGGAAGCAAATACTTTGTTAAGAATGATGACAGAAGTGCTGTAAAGTAATCATTTGTGTTATTCTTTAGAAAGGATCTCCCTGAAGCTTTGCTGAGTACATAGGTGCCTGGGCCAGACCAAGATGGCTCTGTTGGATGTGAATTATTTTACATCTCCTGCTAAGGTAAGGAAAAACCTACTGTGTGTTTTGCATAGTTCTTGGGACTAGTACTGTTCTCTCTCTCCCACCTTACTGTCTATTTGCGCTGTCATATGGATCCAAACTATTCCATTGACCATTGAAAAGTGAAGTTTTTGGTAAGAAAGAATTGCTAGGTGGAATTCTTTGTAATATTTTTTTTTTCATTCAATTACTAAATGCTACAGGATATACACTCAGTGATGAATCTACTTCTCAGATTTAGGTAGTACATGATTAGTACAATAGAAACTTGTTCAGACTCTCGAGACAGATAATTTAGATCATATGTATTTCCATGATAGTGAGGTTTTATTTGAGTCTGGCACATGGAAAAGTAACAGAAGTTAGTTATTTTGAAGAGCTGGTGGCCCAACTAGATTGCCTTAGTGAGCAATCCTGATGAAGCTGGAAATGGGAATAAAAGAAATCCTTGTAGTAAGTGATAAATCCATCAACTGTTAGTCTGTCAAACTTTGCATGCATTTAACCTCCTCAGTACAAGAAGAGGATGGTGTCATCACTTTTGGGCAGCCATGAGACAACCAGATAGTAGCTGTCTGGAGACAAAGACATGATTTTTCACAGTAACAATGAGTCAGCCTCCTTTGTCCCAACCACTTTGTACTGCAGATTTCAAGAGAAGCCTGGATAAGACCAACACAGAAGCACTCAGTGGGCACTGAAAACAGAGATGTGTACTGCTGGCTGTCACAGAACTTATGGTCAAATCAAAAGTATTCAATATCAGAGCCTTCTTAGGCTTGTCTTCTCCATACCACAGGATGTCAGATGCACATCAATTTCTATCTTCTGCATTTGGGAATAGTATTACTGTTTGTCTCAGTGATGTGCCTGTCTCAATGTCTTTGGGAAATTTCACTATGAAGAAAGTCAGATTTATCAGCATTTGTTTTTCACCCAGAAACAGGAGCATTTTTCAGGATCTATTTAAATGATGTATTTCAAAGGATGGGCGACCACAGTTTTATTTTTGCTCTTTTTCTAATCAGATTTTGAGAAGGAAAACACAGCTATCAATTTAATGGAATGCTTGCTTTTCTGCAACTGATCTTTGCCATGGCAAATGACCAAAGGATGCTATTACCTTGAGTATTTATGGATGTATTTCCTCAGCTGTAAATATATTTCCTTATAAAATAGACAACAAGGTATTTTATCAGGGAAACAGACTTCTCATCCATTTCTATATTGCTGTACATTCTGACATTGCATTTTATTTCATAGACTGGTTTTATAAAGCCTGAAAAGGAAGAAGTGACTAGTTTGCTTCACCCAGGATGTTATTGTTTAATTTACACTGTGCAGATTTTTATTATTTTTTTATTTCATGTGTGCGTGCAGTCTTGCAGTTGTTCTGTTACAGGAAGAAGCAAAATGAAAATAGGGTAAATTATAAGACAGTTTTGTTTGGCATCTCCACAACCTGAAGATTATTTGGAGCTTCAAAAGCCTCATCACTGAATTTCAAAACTATTCTTGTGGAAGTTTCTTTTCCCCTTTTTCCCCTTCTTTTTCCCCTTCTTTTTCCCCCCCTTTTTCCCCCCCTTTTTCCCCCCCCTTCCCCCCTCCCCCCTCTCTCCTCCCCCCCTCCTCTCCCCCCCTCCCCTCTTGTTTCCCCCTCTCTCCTATCTCCTCCCCTGCCCCTCCACAGCCCCCCCCC
>WUAM01000334.1:9669383-9679499 GCA_024336885.1 Actenoides hombroni | reverse complement strand
GGACAGGAAGAAACCATGCCAAGATCTGCAAGGGGTAAGGGATAGTGTGTGGGAGGAAGGATGTGTCAGTGATTAGGGCAGGAATTTGGGACACTGCAGACCTGGGTTCAGGTCCTTGCCCTGCAAAAGCCTTTCCACATGACCTTAACCAAATTGTTTACAATTAAATCCACAAAAAGACCTAGAATAGGTAACATCTAACTTCAGGCAGGTAGGATGTATGCAGGCCTATTAAGAGTCAAAAATTTCTGGATTATATATAATTATCTTGAAATCTGAAAAAAAAAAAAAAAAAGAAGAGTCAGCAGTCCAGAGAGCTACTCAGTCAGAGAAAAGCATAATTTGAGCAGCATACCTCCAGATGTATGTTTAAAGACAGATAGGGCTCTTCCAGGAGTAGAAATGGTCCTACTTTTGACAAAACTCCAGGCTGTTTTTTGGAGTAAGGAATAACACCAGTGCTTTTCCACTTTCAACTTGTGTACCCTCATTGCTCAATTAAAACAGTTGAAAAAACCCTACCACCACAATTCTGGGAACTCACTCTGAGGTTAACAGGGCTGAGATTAGGACAAAGCACAACAAACCCCATGGCCCACACGTTTTCTATCTGCACAGTTAGCCTAGCTGTAGGCAGCACTCAAACTGCACTGTGCCAAAAGAAGCCACACAGTGGTGTCCAATGTTTAGACTAGCCCATGTTATATTTGCCTTTCAGATCATATAACCTGAGCTACATAAAAATAATTTTTGGCTTTAACTAAGACAAATTTTAGAGACCTTCAAAATTCAGCTTCTACTGGTGATACAGGAAGGATGTCCTTATCTGAGAACACTTATAGTCCTGGGCTTAACTGTGAAGACATTATAGTCTCTATCTCTTTCTGTCTGGGTCAGTAGCTGGATGGCATAGATAATTTCCAAATAGACTGGAAACATATGCAGTAGGTATCATCTAGTCTTAATCTCACAGCTTCCTCAACATTTCTGAGCTCTACATCAGAGTTGACTCTTTGCAGATGCAACAACTATTCATTTCAAGAATAAAAGAGACACAGTTCTTAACAGGACAGTCATCCTTGGCCTTGATGTGATGTTTGTCTGATGACAAGTACACGAGTTAGCATGGAAACCTTTGCTGTGAGTTTCTGGGCCGCAACATTACTCTGCTTTTCTTTCTCTCCCCTTGCATTTCTTGTAGTCCTCTATTAAGTCTGTGCCTCACGTTTTTCAAAATGCGTTCGCTGCTCCACTCTTCATTGTTGCTATCTTTGGAGGTGTCCATTCAACATGCTAATTACCCTGTGTGTTTGCTGAAGGAGTTTCTCCAGAGCCCCTTAGATCCTAGTCCTTTCTTAGTTAATTACCATGTGCCATACACTGGAGCTATGGGGCCTCAGGGTGATCATTTTGTTGACAATGTGCAGCAATAACCATATAATCACAGCACAATTATGGAGCATTTATGGAGTTATTTGTGCCATGTCATAGATGAAGTTAGCAAATGTAATTTACCTCTCACCACTAAAGAGGACAGAGTCTTAAGGTCAAAGGCTGAGCTCTCATTAGAAACTCACTTTTTTAAAACTGCTTTTATAACAGTGAGTTCCCTCAAATCAACTACAATGATGTTTGTTGGGTTTTTTTTTAATTTCTGTTTTTATCAACTCTAAAACTCCATCTCAAGTTTGCTGACAGGAAATTAACTTTCATAAGCTGAAGGAATAACAATTAAAGAAAATCTCCAAAAAAATCCCCACAAAAACTCTCTCACCCACATATTCTAAATAAATAAATAAATGCATTCATACATAAAAATTTTCCCCATCAACTTCTATCTGTCTCTTGATACTACTTATCTGTTCATATAAAACTCCTACCAGGTGCAGAGTGATTAAGAAGACCAAAAATAAAACTATTATCTATCAAGCGAACATTTCCTCACATCATCTGTAGCAGTACATTGGCTGCTGCCTGGATGCTCAATCATGTCTAGTGTTGTAAGGTGACATTTGGATAGGAGCCATTCTGCCACAGATTAGGAGAGGAACCAGGGTTTAACAGAGTAGTTACGTTCAGCTGAGAAACCTGATGGATAGGGGAAGGGGGAAGGGAACTGACATTTATGAAGGATGCTGTCCAGAATAGGTCAGATTGAGCAGAAGAGGTCAGACTTTGGAAGGTTTCTTAGACAGGAAAAAAAAAATAAAATTCTTAGTATCACCAGGTCTTTTTTTTTTTTAAAGATTGGTGTGTATATATATGGTAATGGGATACACAATAGAGGCATACACATATTACCATATATACATATGCATATATATGTTCATATGCATACAAACACACAAAACCTCCCAACACAGACCATTCGACAAATATATAAATATATAAATATACAATGTATTTCTCTTTTCCAATAAAATAGGATATAGGCTCTCAGACCAACTTTCATATATGGCAGCTTAGAGCAAAAATGTTTTATTCATGAATGATGTCTTTTTTTTTTTTTTTTTTTATAAACACATAAAAATGTGAAACAATAAAAGTGATATATACCTAATAATGAGTGAGCCAATAAACCCCACCAGGCAACTTAGCTTTGGAAGTGGAAAAATTGACTTTGTATAACAAATTGCAGAATTATTAATCCTGTTTGAAACCCTTTTTATATCAGACCATTTACTTTAATTCTTGCTACTTTCAACATTATCATACATTATGCATTTTTCTTTGTAATCTTTTTTTTTTTTTTTTTCTTTCTGCAAGTATAGTGTGCTCCCAAACTTTAAAGAGCTGGAAGCATTTTAAAGAGAAGCGTACTGGGTAAAAGAAAAAGCAAGGGATAAATTATTTAGGACATTCTGAGGTACTCATCCCTGCAAAAACTCCCTCACAGTGGTCCCTCACAGACCACTGATGAATTAAGCTTTGTGAAACCCCTGCAAGGGAAGGAAATATCATCTTCTTGTTATGTGAGCAGAGAAGTGGAAGCACAGAGCTATTGCTCTGTCTACACTAGACTGAGAAAGAAGTCTCCAGAGGGGCACTAAGATCACTGTACTCACCCTTCCTCATATCTTTTGTCCACATAGCTGGCTGGTGAACATCCTCTAGGCTTCCTGCAAATGGTGGAAAGGGAAGAGATATGGAGAGGTATTACCTTAGGGTGTCTTTCTTACAGTACATAAGCAGGGGCAATTAAACTAAAGCTGACACTCAAACATAAGACTTATCTGGAAAGAAGCAGAGAAAGACATGTGAGCTGAGTCAAAGGGTAGCTGGGGAGAGACAAGGTGGCTTTGCGCAGGAAAGCCTACTTCATTATGCCATGATGCATCCATGAAGAGCCTTGACCATGTTCTTAGTGAGGTGAACACACTGCATGTGAGCTAGGACATGGGGGGATTTGCATGGGTGGGAAGGTATGTAAGCTACAGGCTATGTTTGCAATACAAAATACATCTAATCTTGAGGGTGCTCTTAATACATACTCTTGCAAGGAAGTATCAATATAACCAGTATTTTCCTAAAAGGGAGATTTTAGATGCATGATGTAAAAGATGATTCACCTAAAATAATCTAGAACCTGAGGTCTGAGGTGACTGAAGATTGACAACCCCATCTAAGGTCTGTGAGAGTCCTGTATTACTCAAAGTTGAATAAGAGTTCAGCTGTAAGGCTATCCAGTTTACTGACTGTAATCAACCAACTAGCAAAAATTAGACTAATATTTATTCTCAGGCTGTGCTGGTCAGAATAATGGCTTGCAACTGGCTAAAGGAACAAATGTGATGAGTATATAGATAAATCTAACACACATACTTTTTTCTCAGGAGAAAAATCCATTTTCACTGCCCAAAACCAAGTCTTAAAAAAAACAACACATGAAGGAACGTGCTTCCAGCTGTAATCTACTTCTAGTTTCTGGGTGCTTCTCTATTCAACACCTTTACCTTTCTCACATAGTTCTGTATTTGTTCTTCTTAATGCACAAAGTGCCTGCTACAACAGTGACAGCAATATTGTAGGATATTTTACTTCCAGTCATCTTAAGCCTAAGAAATCTCATGATCTCAAAAAACCCCAGTCAATCACAAAATAGGCAATCACAATATTTCCACTGAGTTTGATAGGACAGAGTTTGAACTATAGCTGCTTTGAGCTCCGGTAAAAGAACTAAATGGTTATTTTTTGTAATTCAGTATAGCAGTATGCCAAGCCTGGCTAGAACAGTAATAATTTTTTCAGTCATTAGCAGAGCTTTTCAGTAAGAAGATGTGCTGCCAATTGACAAGTGACTGTTCCAGCTAGGCAATCACAGTGATGTCATGTTTCTATAGTGGACCTTAAAGAATGAAATACCTTAAACTCAGCTACAGCAATGCCCATCTTCCAGATGTGTTTTATCCCTGTTTTTTATTTTCTCACTTACAAGACATGCAGTTCAGGAACAATAACACCAGCAGCAGCTGTTTAACCTTGTTTACTTTTCTTTCTTAGCAAACATATATATGCATTAGTGGTCATATTTATGGGGAATTTTATTCTTGAGAAATCATTTTGCTGTACTAAAAATTCTATGTCTGGGCATGCCTTCCTTTAATCTTTCTCTGAATAGGTTAGATAATCAGCTTGAAGAGTCCTTAAAGATATCAAACATTTCTTTTCACCCTTCTTCCTTTGCCAAAATTAACAAACTTCTGTATCTGTTAAATATGCATAATGCATTTCTGGATGTAAGCTCTTGCTTAATCCATTGAATTCTTCTTCAAAGTAAGATTTCCACTTGAAGAAACCTGGAATAGCAACCACCTAAACCCCCAAGCTTTTCTCTAGTACTTTGCGAACCATCTCTCCATCAATCTGTACAAAAAGTCTGTGTTATAATGTGAGTTGCCACCTTGGAAAACTAGTATCCTGTTTTCAGTTTCTCTAGTAACTTGTATTTCTGTGACAGATATTTCTTCTTCCCTGTTTTCTAACTGTTGGCATCTTCACGGAGGCATCCCTTTAATATTCATCTCTGTAGTAAACTGAAGGGAGGAACAGGTAGTTCCATTGGATCACTCTAGCAGCATCTATTTTTCTATTTACTGATTATACAGTGTATAAAACTATAGTCTTACTTTCTGTATCTTGTGCAGTGAACACTTAATGTGTGGTGAATGACTAGAGTTTTAACTATATGTAAACAGTGTATCTCAATTTTTATGTAAAGAAATTAGTCCAAAAGAACAGAATAAGAATTTTGGAAGTATGACCAAAATGCCCATTTTTCATAACATCAAATAACAATTTTGTGTATTTACCTCAATTATGTTCTTTCCTGTCCTCTAAAATCCCCGTTATTCTCTGCTAATGCATACTCACTCTCTTCTATTATTTTGTTACTAATATCTGTAATACTGAATTTGAAGGTCTGAACACAACTGATGTTGCTTATAAAAAACCAAGCTCCTCCACCCCAGCCACCCATATGATGATATTGCAAAGAAAGCTGTACTGTGCTGTATTACAAAGCATATAAGAAACAGATTTATATGAAGTAGTTTAAAGTTTCCATTTCCAGACATGGAGGGAGACAGAAAGAGAGTAATGGGGGACTGGATTGGATGGAGGCTTGTTTTAATTTATGGTTTGAAAGCATTTCTATTTAAACTTTTCCAGACAGAGGGTCAGTTGCATAGAAAGAGGTTCATTTGCATGAAGTGCTAAAGGTGTGAGCCCCTGAGCAAGTCAGCTTTTGGTGTTCAGGCACTAACGATATCGTCCATCATGGCACAGCCTTAGGTAGGAAGGTACTAATGCTTAAATGAAGCTGAGTATTTTTTACTGTGGTGACCCCAGAACCGGGCAAATATTGTACAACCTCTTCTGCCAGCAGCCAAAGTGATTTACATATATTTTTTTTTCTTCTCTCTGAAAAGAGTGGACAGCTGGTGAATCCTTATGCCTATTAATCTTCCAGTGCACAATCATCTCTTGGTATGTAACAACTATTTTTCAATCTTTGGGGCATCAAGTGAAGTAATGAATAATTCTGTTATATTCTTACAGGACTGATGGGCATTACTGAATGACACATTAGGTTTGAGGGTGAAGAGAAGGAGGGAGAGGGGGAAAAGCTGGCATAAGGCAAAGAGCCTATTATTGCCTTTTCATTGCGGCAAACAAAAAGAATTCTTTCTAATCTGCTCCTCAGGGGATCACCATAAAACTCAGACCATCTATATATATTTTGTGTGTGTGTGCATGCATGGGAGTATCTGTGTTAACTTTCTTGCTGTCAGGTAGGATTTTTAGTACTTGAAAGCTCTTGGTGTCTGTAGTCTTAAACTAAATTGGTGAAGCTATAAAATTTGTAATCTCTCTTGGCCCTGAAACTGATATTTCTGTGCCAGCTGCACAGAACACGTCATGGCAATGTGTAGTACAGAATATAAGACACTATATGTGGTTGAACAATGAACTCAGGCACTTAGTTTTATGCAAAAGGGAAAGGAGATGAACCAATACTTTGATAATTTAATCATCTCTAAATTAAAAGGAATATATGTACTTGATGGAGAATGGAGCAGTGAAATTTATGGGAATAAGTTCTGATGTGAGATTTTAGAAATTTCTTATTAACATATTTAAGACTAGAATCTTAATAATTATTCATAACAAATCACATTAGCCTGGAAACTAGCAGTAGCAGGATGAGAAAAAGGCTAGGTAAGTTTCTTTGTGTGAAACAGGGATCCTTATTCAAAAAGTTTCTTCTCCCCATTAATTTAGAATAATGCTTAGGGAGGTTAAATAACTTTTCATGGTCCCTCCTGATGATTGGCCTCAGGTGCAATCTGAATGTGCAGTCTCTGAATCCAGTGAGTGCAGGATTGCAGTCCCTCACAAATGTTATATCACAAGAGTATCAGATTGCTAAAGATCCCTGTTCTAACTCTAACAGGTTATGATGTTCAAATACTTTAGATCAAGGTAAAGCAGGCTGGAGCAAACTTTGGAGACTACACACTGGTCTGGCTTAACACCCTCTTGAGCTACATCTCTTGGCTTTGCTGTCTGCCTGTCTTCTCCTTTACATTTTCTTTTACTGTCACTCCTTACTACAATGTTCAGAATTCACCTTTGAGTGGAAGCCTTTGAGTCTGGGACAGCACGACTGAGAGAAGACACACATTTCAATTTTAATTAAAATAAATAAATAAACACATCAGTTAGTGAAAAAGAAGAAAGGCTGGACTCTTAACAGAGGCTAGAAGATTTTTCTGAGTAGTAAGTATATTAAATAATACCCTTTTCTGTGTATTGCAGAAAAGATGACAAAAAAAATCCAGTGTTCATAGAATATTCTGTAGTTAAAGTTCACAAATATGTTAGCAATTTGATTCAAGTATTATTATTATTTATCATTACTGTTATTATTATTATTCTCTAGCCTAGATAATTTGGCA
Organism: Actenoides hombroni; assembly: GCA_024336885.1. Classification (NCBI taxonomy): domain Eukaryota; kingdom Metazoa; phylum Chordata; class Aves; order Coraciiformes; family Alcedinidae; genus Actenoides; species Actenoides hombroni. The sequence goes on along the minus strand of WUAM01000334.1, from coordinate 9,672,042 downwards.
GCCTAAGAAATAAAACAAGTATAAATCATTTACTCTATTTCAAAAATGAGGTGCTGCTGCAGAATAGGATGCTGAACATTTCAAAGTGTTACCCCACAGAATGTTGATTATCTTCTCCCCAGATCTCCTTTACAGATACACAAAATACTAGTTTGTAATTAAATATGTGTTCTTTGATTTTCAGTCAAAGACTCATTGTAAAGGGTACCAGCCCCTTTGGAAGGCACCCAGACCACTTCCAATTAAAAATGACCTGTCCATAAATAATAAAAGCTTATTATATACACAGTAAATAATGGTTCTTAAAATAATGTATTTCAGCAGCTATATTTAAGGACACCATATGTGTTCCCTGTATAATGAGCTCTTCCCTCTATCAGTACAAACAGCAGCCTCTCAAATATAGAGTGCTAAAAAGATTAATTTGTTGGGTTATTTTTTTTCCTAAACATTAACCAGTTGTTTTTCTTTCTCCATCTTTAACATTGAATTCTCTGTTTTCTGCATTCCTATTCTCCACAGTACAGAACATCTTGAAATTTAAAAGCAAATTTTCAGAAAAGAAAGGAAGAAGGTTCCGATTTTTGAAGATGTAATCTTAATGCATGTTTGAGGGTATGGAATATATGGTAAATATGTCTGTGTGATGTGTATATGTTTGTGTGTTTGGAATTATGTTTTTATGTATACGTGTATTTGTGTATGTGTATGTAAAAATATATGTAATGTAGACATAACATTAAAACCAGCTGCATTAGACGTTAATGACATACTGAATAGCAAATACTTTATGAAAAGCTTTATAAAAAAACATTCTTGGTTATTCAAAACAAAGACATTCTGGAATTCATCATGTAATAATGTAAAAAAAATAATAAAGCAAACAGAAAATAAAACATAGAATTGCTCGTAAAATCAAGAATGGAATTCTTCCTTAACCTAGAATATACAGTAACGCCAAAGGACATTTTCTCAGTGTGAGTTTGAGGTAACAATGCATCTGAGTGCATGTGTATTTTGCTATTTCGAAGAGGCAAAATTAACTTTTTCTGAAAGTCTCATCTCAGGAATAGGAAAGACTTTTCCATGCTGGTTACAGTTAAATTCTTACGGTATAATGATAGAAACTACTGGTTTCATAGGAAATCTACATTCTTAAATTTTGAAATTTTTCAGTGTTTAGACCTTTCCATTCAGAGTTGTCTATATGTAGATACATACAAGCATAAATAAATTCACATTGTATCTTCCACATCCAAAGCTTTGAAATATATTTTACAAATTGCACAGAAAGGAAACTAGGGATTATCTCATACCATATGTATCATCCAGAATTGAAGTTTACTTTAAACAGAAAAAAAAAGGATATAGCTGCCACTCCTCGTTTGAAGGGCAAAATGAAAAGGATTCAAAGTATGCTTTGGGACAGATAACAGCATTTGCTTTTCCACTCTTGGAAGAGTTATACATGACTTCAAGCTGTTGGGATCATGATTTTTATTAGGAAAAAATTACATTGATTTATAGACTATTCTATAATTGCCTGTTTGAGAGGTAGGTTTCATTACTTTCTGTGCTGCAAAAGCACAAAACAATTGAAAACAAATTCTTAAGAAAAATGGACCAAAAATCAAGAACGGTATCATCAGGAAAGGAAAACAGTGAGGATCCACCAATGACAACTACAAACGTATGAGCTAAAGCAGTCTGGTTTCCAATAGATTTATCATATTTTTTTTTGTTGATAGACTTTTTACTGAATCATCTTGGAGTTTTCTGTTATCTCCACACTTACTAATGTTATTTTTTTCTTGCCCTCCTATTAGTGATCTGTAGTGGTTTATGTGTCTTGGTAACAATACTGATGTAAGTAGCCATTAAGCTATATGCATTTACAAAACAGAGACAGTGTGTATTTAAATATTAGTATTTGCAAAGCCAGGAAGTTCTACTTTTGGGCTGGTGGTTGTTTTTTTAGTTGGTTGGTTTGGTTTTGGTTTTTTTTGTTTGTTTTTTTGGTTGGTTGTTTTTGTTTTGGTTTGGATTTTGTTTTGTTTTGTTTGTTTGTTTTTTGGGGTGTGTGTGCTTTTTTTCAGTTGATGTTGAAGCCATCTACCTTTATCTTTTATTGACATTTGAGAAGACTAGGACTTAGAATTGCTTTGATTGTGAGAAGAGTTGTATTTGACTTCCACAATTAAGACCTCACAAGATAAAAATATGCTTGTGTTCTATTGAGATACTGCATATATCTCATCTGTTTTCTGTTGTTATTAATGTTCAAATATGTGAGTACCTAATTGTCTTGAGACCGTCATTCCTTAGCCCCATTGGGTTTAAAACAGTCAAGAAGTGCAGAAAGATATTATGGGAGACAGAGATATACTTACAGACCAATTGATCATGTTGCCTCATTCCCACTGGAATGCAGACTACATATAATTATAATTTATTGCAAAAGAGACTGGAACACCCATGTCCCACAGATAAGTATCTAGGTCATGGAAATGTGCCTCTGTGCCCGCCTGCATCTTCTGACCATCTGCCTCTGTTTCTCTATTTCTCTTGTTCTCCATCTCCCAACTAAACTAGAGTAATTCCAACAACAAACACCCAACCGCCAAACAGCTCCATAACCCTGCCCGCCCCTTCCTCCATC
>WUAM01000334.1:9655258-9666839 GCA_024336885.1 Actenoides hombroni | reverse complement strand
TAATGATATATGAATACTTCTATACAGGCTTCCCAGGCAAAGTATAAATGTACTAGGAGGATGGAGACTTACAGGGTTCAGAATTCCAGTCCACTGCCACCATCCATTTAGCATACCCGGTAGCCAGTGACACAGCTTTTTGCAGATGTATTTGCACTACTCATTTGAGGATGTCAGATAAATAATAATAATTAAAAAATCCATTTATTTTTAATGGAGCACATTGATCCTCAGCATTGTCATTTTCTCCTTTCATGTCACAAGTCTTCTTTCACAAATTGTATTTAAAATGCCTCCAGGAAATAGAAAATGACTACCTTTATCGGGACACATGTCCATTTGTATTGCTATAAAAGACTTTCTTTAATAACATATTGATAAATTATCATTCTGTACATATGAAAATAATAAATTCACCCTAATTCTAAAGTTAGTCAAATATTCTTTATTATGTACTATTTACTTTACCATGGCATCCAGAAAACCCAGAACACCCATTGTAATCCTATGGCATTAAATGTTGCTCAACACAAAACAAAAATTATATCAGCGGTTATATAGCTGCGGTTTTTGTTTTGTTTTGGTTTTGTATATGGTTAGTGAGGTAAATTCTATAAAGACAAATTTTGGGCACAACTTCATGGGAAAAACAAAACAAAGCAAAATCAAAACAAAAATCCTGTGACAATTATCAACTCTTCCTGAAAGTTGAAAACTTTAGATGAAAATACATCTAAGTCCTATTGTAAATCCAGAATTCAAGGAATTCTACTGATTACTTCCCCAAGATAGGAACTCAAGCCTTCAGAATTCTTATTTCTGAGTCTGTGCCTCTCTTCTTGGGGTGTCTTTGAGAAGACACATTCCTACATTTCCTTGTTAATCTATAACATGATTTAGATGCACTGTCTTTTTTGCACGTTTTTTCCACACCTATTTTGTTTTCCTTAGTAAAAGTATCCACTTATATACAAATATTTCAGCATGTTGTAATGTGAGATTTCCACTGTACCCCAAATGTCCATGATGAACAAACTTTATTCCTCCACCTTCTGTAACTATCCAGCTTGACCCTGAAAGTTGTACTGAATGTCTGTGTATAAAGTCCACCCTTTTTTGAGATGTATCTACTGGTTACTGCTGCTCTAGTACAGCATCAGCAAAGATACTTTAAATTATTTTTATCAGAAAGCTTCTATATGACCTCAGAAATCATATTTATTCCCTGTGTGACAAAATCTCTTATATTTTCCGGTTATATTCACTCCCACTAATGCTCAAATATGGTGACAACAGGACCCTGGACACAGTTATTACTATAGATTGTTGTGTATAAGTACTTGTCCCCTCAATCAGCAGGAACCTTTGTACTAATTGTAATTTGGAATGATTGCTTTTGTCTGCAGTATTCAGCCATTTTCAGTACTGTGGTGTGTATGGCCCAGTGAAATGGTGGATCCTTAGTACACTTTGTCCTTTCCCTAAATGACAGGACAGACTCCAATCCTGTTCTTGGTATTTTGCACCCTTGTCATTCTGTTTGGAGTATTAGTGTGGATCAAGACTATCCATAGGAAGATGTGAATTGAGGTTGGCACAAAGTCTGTGATTGGCACCAATGCTGGATTCTCATTGTGTTGAGATTTTAGTCATGACATTTATTGGTAAACCGATCTGAAATAATCCCATTCAAACCTGCCAGATTTGCTACAAAGTGATATGTTCCTCAAGGTCCTTGCCAGAACAATGATTGATGCCCACTGCCAATCAGTGCTGAGACTCAGTCAGTTCTTGTTGTCATTTAACTATGGTTACGCAGAGCATTTAACAAAATGAAGGGGCATATTTGATGTTTAATGAATAAGGCTACCTACATTGCTCATTTAATAGGTGCACACCTTTGTTCACTGGAAGACAAGCTTGGGCAAATCACTTTCCTTGTGCTTCAGTCAATCCATCACTCAAGTAACAGTAAAACAAAAAAACAAAAACCCCAGACACATACACACACCCCAAAAAACCCCATCAAAATCCGAGCTCACCTGAAAAACAGCCAGCAGTCATTCGAGTCAGTACTGGGAAATTAAAAGCACATTGCCCATGTTCTAGTATCTCATCAAAGTAGCTTTCAGCTACAGTGATTGTACATTACTCCACAGATGGCAGCAAGATATCTTTGCAGGAAAAGAAAAAACAACAAAAAACAAACCAGATTGTTTGATTCTATATTATGTCATTTTACATATTCTGTCACTTGCTGTTGGTTATACTTAATGCATAAGAAATTCTATTTTGACACTATTTTGCATTTTTTTAAATAGAAGTGGGATGCTATGCTTTTGTAGATCACTCCTCTCCACCAAAATATTAAACTTTAGGAAAATGCCTAAATCTCACTGATAACACTGGAATATAAATGTATGCTTACTTTTAAGCTTGTACTCACACGCCTTCTGAACAGGAAAACTACTCAAAAAAAAAAAAAAAAAAAAAGGAAAAATTGAGGCATATCAGACCTGAGATGCGTATGCTAAGGGATTATAAACATGCCAAGAAATGTGGTAGGCCACCAGCAAAAGTACGTTTAGTCAATAAAGATCCCAGTACTTTATCTTAAGCTTCAGTCTTATTGTATTAATTAAAAACTCCCAGAGACTCAGGACACGGTAATTATATTGATGCAATTTTTCTCTTTTATGCAAGAAGAAACTCACCTGATAATACTAATAATGGCACTTGCATAGCACTTTACTTTCACAAAGTGCTGTACCAACAACACATAAACTACACCCTGGTTTGTATTATTTCTTCTACTGCTGTTACAGAGTGGGTTTTAGAGGACAAGGAATAGTGACAAAGCTCCCCTGCAGTTACTGCACTAGAGGCTTCATCCAAACTAGTATTTCCCTTGGGTTCCGGCTAAGTCAGGTGCTTCTTGCTTACAACTTTTGTACCTTTTCCACCTTTTGTAAAAAAAAACAAAACAAGCAACCAGAAATCTAAGGCTGCTTCTTCTGATTCATATCACAGTTATCTTAAGCAGCATCGCTGCAGTGTTTGGATTGCATATCAATGAATTCTGTAGATCCTTGCAAATTGTAGTCAAAATATTCCAAGCCGTTAACATCAGCACAATTTTATATTCACCTGAGAAAAAATAAATGACACACAGCTTGTTTTTAAAGCAAGTTTAACAACATTTAACAGCAGGAGGATGAATTACAGAGTTTCCTATGATGCACATTGAGACCTCTCAACAGACACCAAGACATTGTATGATTCATAAGCCTAACCCCAAAGAGTCAGCTCTTCTCAGTATGTATTGTTCCATATATTGAAAACTGATAACCATACTAATCCTGTTAAACATTTTACACTCAGCATTAACTACTGATTATTTCTGCCCTCTCCTCTTATTTCTGCATGACAACATATTAAACCAGTTCTGCCTTTCTATGGGATCATAAATTAATGAGTTCTTCTGCAACTTATTCCATCTGTTCTGGGAAAGAAAGGAACAACTTTTCTTTCTATTTCTTTCCTTTATTTTCCATTAAAACCAAAACCAAAACCAAATCAAAACAAACCCAAAAAGCTTCACAATCCCCACTGAAACTAAGTTGTGTCCAAGGTAGATTCCAGAATACTGAGTACCCCAGTTCCCCAAATCTCCTATGAATGTAGCCAATACTCTCCATATCCTAAAGCAGCAGGAACTGCTCAGGAACTGCAAAGAATCATTAAAACTTCTCTTTCTCTCCCTTCTTAGTGCTCTCCTATTTCCTAAACTAGTTACTTTCCTGAAATAAATCCTAGTATTTTTTCCCTAAACTCTGTCCTTTACTTCCAAATCTTCATCTGTGTCTGCTAAGAAAGTCTTTTGCTGACAGGGTTCAGCTTACAGAGTCCAACTCCAATAGATCAGTCAGTAAAGTTATGTCTATATTGAGCTATGTCCTGACAGAAATGTACACATTATATTAGCCACATGTTAATCTGCACTGTCCAGAAGCATGACTTGTGTCTACCTTCATAGGAAGGCTTTTTTATCATCTTTTAAAAAAATTTGACCAAGTTAACATGAGTAATTTCATCATTATTTCACTGGCTTTTTTTCAGAGGCATGCAGCTTGCCAATTAAATCATGTGAAGTTGCTGAGTTATTGTGCCGTGTGTGATAGTCACATAGGTGTATACAGAGTTTGCTGCATTTAATCTTCAATGGATGGAAAATTGCTGGCACTACGAATTTTGCCAACCTTTACTTCTGCCCCCCTCCCCAGTTTGCAAATGGTTTTAGAATCTAAATGCAAACAATTCAAGTATAAAGAATGAATTTGGCATTTAAATTAATGGTTTCATGTCAGAGACAGTACAGTCTTTGTTTGTTGGAGAAAGAAGGTAAAACTTGCATTAAATCTACTGAATGGCTTCAGGTGATTGACCAGCACATTTTGTCCACAGTATGAGTTGCAGAAACAGATCTCAGCTTGTGAAATGGCTGGCTGACTTTCAGTATTTTTTTTTATTTTTTTTTCCTCTTCAAAGCGTCTTTACCCATGAACCAGTAGAGAGTTCCTCCCAATACAAACTATCAAGTTTCATACTGCAAGTTTTCAATGGCAGCCAATCTGGAGGACTGCATATATCTACCCCCAGACAGCTGCATTATGGAGTGAAAGGAACTGCATCTAAATTCATGAGCCGATAAAAAGTAATCTGGCTAAAGTCTTTTTTATACCAGAATATACACTGATAATCACACCCCCTTGAATTACAAATGTTCCATAACCATTCAAACTGGTACCGAGTTACTGACAGTATTTGAGGTAATGACATAATAAAACATACTTTAAAAAGACAAACCCATAATTTACTTACTTCTCTCTTGAAAAATGTTTGAGAAATCTTTTGAGATTCTAATTGATATATTACCAGATTTCACAGACCATCAAAGACTTGAATATGTTTTAATAAACCAGAAAAAAATAAAGTTACTTCACTTTACTAGTTAGCTTTAGATTTTTTAAATTATTTTCATTTCCTACAGTTTTCTCTTTTCTTTCATCTTCCTGCTCAGTTTTCTTTCTCTCCCCACCTTATGTTTTAAAGCTGCATCTAAAAATGAATTAAAAACTATATTGACCTGCAACTTTATCTCATTAATAAAAGCATGGGGTTTTCTTTACTCATTAGAGACCATAGATATGCCTTCATTCTCAACTTGATATTGTTATAAGGAAATGACACATTTGATGCACCCAGTTTAGGCAGGGCACCTAACTTACTTCATAATGGTGTGACTACCTACCTGTCTGCTATACAAAACAGTGATAATTAATAAGCTTACTCAGCATAAGAGCTTGAAGGAACTTGCAGTGTCCATCTATCTTTCTAATTGACATCCACTGTACACTAGCTGAAATTTCAAGGAAGTCAAGATCACGGTGATATCCTTTCCCTTCCTTTCACACCAGGAGCAAGTCAAGCTAATTAAACTTCCCAGCTTTTGTTTTCAAGCAGAAGTCAATTCTGTATAGCTAGTTGAATTGAAAAACTCAAGCACATTAAACTAATTGCCTAAATGGTCATCTTACATTCTCTCTACTGGTAAGTTCTCACACGATTTTGTGAAAGGACTGAAGAGTGATCAAAGTATCAAGTTATCTCAAGATCAAGTAATTAAATACTCTTACGGGATTGCTTGAATAGAAAAATTAGACAGGTCTTGGACTTAAAATAGAGGGAAAATTGTAATTTCCTGGGTGAATTCTTCAGTCTCTTACCTTTTAAATATGGCAAAAGAAAGTGAATCAAATCAGTTTGCCTTGGTGTCTGTGAGTGAAATATGGTAAAGAAATGGGGTTAAATATTCAAGGTAAATGTTTTCATTAAAAATAAGAAAAAGGAAAACAAAAATAGCAGAATATTTTTCCCTATGAAAAACAAACTTCAGCCTATAGTAGTCAGCATGGATAGAAATTTATGTTTTTTATGGGAACTATCTTTTTTTCTGAAGATGGTGGTGAAATGATGAAATATAAGTGGCTCATTTTGGAGTTGCAGGGAAGTTCACAGTCCCTAATGTCAGCTTTCTCATTCCTAGGATGTCCATAATGAATCCTAAAACTCTCTGTGGACTTAAATAATTTTCATTAACAATCTTCACATCCAGTACTTGTGTACCTGTGTCCTAACCTACCAGAAAATCTTATTTATTGCAAGGAAATGCAATGTAATAACAGAACAAAAACAGTTTGGGGGCTAAACTCTGCATCTGTAGACATTACTCTTCTCTCAGGGGAAGAGTAGCAAAATAAAAAATAAAAAGAAATGTTGTTTATATTCACATGGTAGAACAAGGAATATGACTTTATAAAATGTCAACAGGTAGTGGTTTTGTTGCAATAAGTACCAACATCTTAGTACACCAAAAAAAAGTCTACTGAAAGAGATTCACCTTAGCACTACTTGTGGAAAAATTGGCTTCTGGAAGACTCTTAGTTGCTTACCTTTAACACCAAGATTTGCCTTTTAATACAGCTTTATCCAGCTGCCAAGGTGTAATACTCTAGCTGTTCATGCTTTACACCTCGGTTCTTCACCCATGATTTGAGTACTTACTGACAATGAAAGTGAAGGCCCCTGTGTTTGAAAATACAGCACAGTGAAAATACACCATGATGTGACAGCAGGAGAGGACAACTTATTGGTCTATGACACTTCCCCACACTGCATGAACCGCTGTGTTGTGTCAATCTGGTGCTCTACCTAATGGCTGTTCACAGGATATTTCAAGAAAAGTTACCAAAATTTTTAGAACAGGCAATGATTGAATAATCTGTCTTTACAGAGCTGTTTCTGCATTTTGCCCAGGACTCAGAGTTGGTCTCAACCATAAAAAATGGCAAATTAAACTCATATATAAAGCACTTGTGCCTTTTATCTCTTTGACTATAATATCTTTAACTCTTCCACCTGTGTTTTACTCCTTTCTTCATGTTATTTCTCCTTTTCACTCAGAGAACACATTTTATTCCATGAACGGGAAGAAAATTCCATCGAATTTTAGGCTCTTAGCTAAAACCATTTACTTAGTAGCTTAGTCTATTTATATAATAAAAAGAGAAAAATATACTTCCTGAAGTGAGAATTTACTCTGCTTAGTTCTGATTCAGTTCCTGTATCTTTCCAAACTATCTAAAGTATTCTAGCCTAGATACCTTAGATATGAGCCTAAAATTGGGTACAGACTGTGTCTTCACACCCACAATACTACCTGTAAATTGTTCCTTTCCTCTCTCAACCACATATTTCTATTCAACCACTTTGTTTAAAGGGTGATCTCATTGTTGTCTGGATAGTACATTTTGCTCTGTGGGCCAGATCTTGCTGACATGCTGAACTATTGTAATGCAACTTAGCTCTGGAGTCTACATAGAAATAATCAATATGAGGTTAGTAATAAGAGAAAACAGCATGATGCATCATTGACAGAATTACTCTCTCCTCAACAGTAGTAAATTAAGGCTAGGTGAACACTTGCCTTTACACAATCCTGGAGACAAGGACTGAATTAATTGTTAAAGACGATGGTATCAGTACAACCACTTTTCAGCCAGGCACTTGAATCCTATTCCTTAGTAAGAGATACCAGAAGCTGGGGGTGTGTGTGGGTGGTGTGTTTGTTTGTTTTGCTTTTACCACAGCCTATCAGCATAAATACCACTCCTTAGTTAGAATCCATCTGCTCTGTTGACAATGTACTGAAATTGCAAGCAAGCATTTAATGGTGTCATGCTGGAGCACAACAGAGTGGATGCTGAGAGAGCCTTAGGAGTCACTAAAATGAAAGGGCTTTTCTCTTAATTTCAGTCACCAGAAGACTTTGAACAGAACATGACATCTTAGCCATCTGAGGTTTTTAAATGAGACTTTGGCAGATACACAATGTGAAGCTCTGTGGTACCTAAATAATTGAGGCTTTGAAACATCAAAGTACTCACACCTTCAAGCACTCAAGTAGCTTTATTTGAAATACTCTTTTCACAAAAGAAGACTAACTCTGCCATTTGAGATCAATGGATCTTTCTGAAACATAGTGTCTCCACTTTAGATGGGAACACATTGGTTGTTCACTACATATTGACTAACAGGTGCAGAAGGCATTTGATTAAATGGATGTCCTTGTGATAGTATGATACACTACAGAATTAGGAATGACATTTGAAAAAGGGGAGAGGGGAAAAATTAGAAATTCTCAGATATTTCACTGTTTACATGAGCATTGTATTTTAGTATGATCATTTCACTGTTTATGTGAGCATTTAATTTCATTTTAGCTTTAAATTTTATTTTATTTCCTTTAATTTAGCTTCATTTTGTTTTATACCCAACAGATTTCTCAGAGAGTATGAAATGAGATATGTGGCAAATCAGGGATTGCGACAAAAAGATCAGTCATTGGTAAAACACTCTTTTCAAAGGCCATGCTGTGTCTTTTCGTTAACAGGTTAGCAGACTAACCTGATCACCTTCTGCAACATGGTAAGTGGATGAAGGAAAGACTGCGGTTGTTGTCTATCTGGACTTTGACACCATCTCCCACCACCTTCCACAGCATTCTCCGGGAGAAACCGTCTGCTTATGGCATGGATGGTCATACACTTTGTTGTGTAAAACACTGGCTGAATGGCCAAGCCCATAGAGAGATGGTGAATGGATTCAAATTCAGTTGGTGGCCACTCATGAGTGGTGCTCCCCAGGGGTCATTAATGGGGACAGTTCTGTTTGCTATCTTTATCAATGGCCTGGATGAGGGGATCGAGTGCACCCACAGTAAGTTTACAGTGATACCAAGCTGGGTGGAAGTGTTGATCTACTTGAGGGCACGGAGGTTTTGCAGAGGGATCTAGACAGACAAGGTCAATGGGCCAAGACCAATTGAATGAGTTTCAATAAGGCCATGTGCTGAGTTTGCACTTTGGCCACAACAACCCCTGGTCGCACTACAAACTTGGGGAGGAGAGGCTGGAAAGCTGCTCAATGAAGAGGGACTTGGGAGTGTTGATTGACAGACGACTGAACATGAGCCAACAGTGTGCCCAGTGGCCAAGAAGGCCAATGGCATCCTGGCCTGTATCAGAAGTGGTGTGGTCAGCAGGACCGGGGAAGTGCTTTTACCTCTGTACTCAGCACTCTGAACTCAAGTTCTGTGTTCAGTTTTGGGCATCTCAATAAAACAAGGACACTGAGGTACTAGAACTTGTCCAAAGAAGGGCAACAAAGTTGGTGAAGGGCATAGAGGACATGCCTTCTGAGGAGCAACTGAGGGAACTGAGTAACCTAGAGAAGAGGAAACTGAGGAGAGACCTTATCACTCTCTACAACTACCTGAAAGGAGATTGTAGAGAGGTGGGGGTTGGTCTGTTCTCCCAAGTAACAAGTGATAGGACAAAAGGAAAAGGCCTCAACTTGTGCCAAGGGAAGTTCAGAGTGGGTATTAGGAAGGATTTCTTTACTGGAAGGGTTAGCATGCACTAGAACAGCTTGCCAAGGGAAGTGGTGGAATCTCTATCCCTGAAGGCATTTAAGAGTTGTGTAGATGTAGTGCCTCAGGATATGTTTAGTCAGGACTTGTCAGTGTTAGGTTAATGATCTTAAAGATCTTTTCCAATCTAGGCAATCCTGTGATTCTGTGATTCTCTTTTTCTCTGAGCTTTAAATTTCTATTTCACTGTTGTGTTCCTCTTCCTCTCCCAACTAACTTTCACAAATCCTGGCTGAGGCAGAGCATGAAAATGATATCTTACCCATAGGGTTCCTACATATTTTTCACATTGATATCCTCTTTGTTGTTAAAATGTTATTGTAATTGCTTTTTATCATTATCAATTTATGCTTCTAATTAGTACAAAAAGTAGTAATTTCTATTTCTTCTCAGTGCATAATATATAAGAAACCAAATTAAAAAAGGAAATGATGTCCTTAAAGAGACTTTTATGCAACATTTATGCACTTATGTCCAAGACAGTGATCCTTAACCAACACTTAACAACTTTAGATTCTGTAAAGGCATAGAAACTGATGTTTTCTGGTACAAAATTAGAAGGACCTAAAGTTCTGTTTTTTCACTTGACTATGGTGTCAGCCAGCTTGGCCTACCTAAATTAATTTACAATTCTTTAATCTGGCCCTGATTCTAGCTCCTAGTTTTATGAGAGAAAGGGATTCACGTGTCCACTATCCTCAGGTGGCTCAATCAGAAATGGCCACAGCTCACGTACGATCTGTTCATGGAAATGAATACAGAACAAAGTACAGTATTTAGAGGAACTTCTACATGTAAATGTTACCAAAAGAAGTGAGTCTGTATGTCTTTCAGTACTGTCACTCACATAGGTGATAGGACAAGGGACAATGCTTTTAAACTAGATCAGGGTAGATTTAGATCAGATATTAGGAAGAAGTTCTTTAATATGAGGGTGCTGAGACACTAGAACGGATTGCCCAGAGATGTTGTGGTTCATCCCTGGAAGTGTTTGAGACCACACTGGATAAGGCTCTGAGCAATCTGGTCTAGTGGGAGGTGTGTCTGCCTGTGGCAGGGTGGTTGAAACTAGATGATCTTTAAGGTCCCTTCCAACTCAAGCCATTCTATGAGTCTATGCTATGTAGAGGATAAAACTTCTAATAATTTCTGTCTTAGTCTCAGTAGATCTGAAATATTTTAAACAGGTAGTATTACACTCAAAATCTTTGGGCAAAAGGGAACACTATCTCTTGTATTTGGAGCTGAGACCTTATTGCTACTTACATGAATGTTAATAATCTAATTAAAAAATACTCTTTTTTTTTTTTCTCTACTTGGTACTGAGGAGCAGAATATGCCTCCTGTAATACAGGAGGAAGTAGTTAGTAACCTGCTGTGCCACTTAGATCCCAACAAGTCCATGGGTCCACATGGGATTCATCCTAGGGTGCCAAGGGAGCTGGCAGAAGAACTGGCTAAGCCGTTCTCCATCATTTATCACTGGTCCTGTCTAACTGGGGAGGTCCTAGATGACTGGAGGTTGGCCAGTGTGTCTCCCACCCACAAGAAGGGCTGGAAGGAGGACTATAGGCCTGTCAGTCTGACCTCAGTGCCTGGCAAGGTTATGGAGTGGTTCATCCTGAGTGCCATCATGCAACATATAGAAGACAACAAGGCAATCAGGCCTAGCCAACATGGGTTTAGGAAAGGAAGGTCCTGTCTGACCTCTCTCATATCCTTCTATGACTGGGTGATCTGCCTAGTGGATGCAGGGAAGGGTGTGGATGTCGTTTACCTCGACTTCGGCAAAGCTTTTGAGACAGTCTCCCACAGCATCTTCCTGGAAAAGCTGACAGTCCACGGCTTGGACAGGTGCACCCTTTGCTGGGTTAAAAACTGGTTGGATGGCCAGGCCCAGAGAGTGGCAGTGAACAGTGCTGCATCCAGTTGGCGTCCAGTGACCAGCGATGTACCCCAGGGATCAGTACTGGGCCCAGTCCTATTCAACATCTTTATTGATGACCTGGATGTGGGAATTGAGTCTACCCT